>SJYA01005431.1:0-25552 GCA_006410615.1 Neotragus moschatus
CTAAACTACCTGGGTTCATTGGACATGTTAAATTATATGGGAAGTACTGTTGAAGGGGTGATAAATCTTCTCAGATTATACTGTATAGTTGTGTTACTAATATAGATATCCTAAAATTATGTGGAGTTCATATAGATCTGATACGCCCTAATAAAATGTGGTCAGCTATAGTTCTGTTTATCCTGGTAAAGTGTTACAAGTCACAGCAGTGACCAGGTTACATTGTCAATTGCAGTTTAATCAGATTTAAACATGCCTTCTATGGTTTCCCTCTGATCCCTTTGTAAGAATACTGCTACTCCATGATTTATGGAAAAGATTTTCTAAGGCTAACTGATAAACAAGTTTTGTTTGCTATCTGGTAAGCTGGTACCAGACTGGAATTTAATCTAATCTCTATGCTAATAGAACAAAATTTTCTTAGAATGCAGCTTTCAATAAGAGATTATGAGTTTCTTTGCCTTTAAGTGATTTATATTCATTTTAAAAATCTTTTATTATTTTGGTAAAGTAAATAAGCCTTACTTAAGGTTATGGCACATGTTAACAAAGCTCATTCTTCTACAAAAATAACCCCTCATGGTTAGACTTTTGCCATCCTGATGTCCTTAAAACATGGCCATAGTCTGCTTCTCAATCAGGGAATTGAAAATGGGTTAAGAACAGCTGTAAATCAAAGAGTTAGGACTATGGAAAATCTAATATGGCTGCCTGGCTTTTCCCAGCTCCCTGACAAACTTCATTTACTTGATGGGTTAAAGCCTTCCCTGGCTACAGGGGTAATGCCCTCATAATGAAAACATTATGTTTTACTAAATACTAACTTTTTTTCATTGTTAAGCTAAGTTTCTAGTTTTGTCAATTAAAGTCTAGTGTTTACTAAGACTCACTTCTGAGATGGTTCCTTCTTATGTTATATTTTTAAAAGATTTAAGTTATAAAAAGGACACCCTAAGTTTGTTTCTAAAACTAATCTCAGTAAGCAGTCTTCAGATAAAGATTAGATGTTCCATGATATACAACCAGGAGATTACCACTGGCTATAGTCATTTAAGAAGTAAAGTCAGATGACCTGGGGTATACTGGGCTCTACCTAATGAAAGTTCTTGACTTTTCATTGTTACATCTGCTACTGCTGCTAATTCGCTTCAGTCGTGTCCAACTCTGTGCGACCCCATAGACGGCAGCTCGCCAGGCTTCCCCGTCCCTGGGATTCTCCAGGCAAGAATACTGGAGTGGCTTGCCATTTCCTTCTCCAATGCATGAAAGTGAAAAGTGAAAGTGAAGTCGCTCAGTTGTGTCCGACTCTTAGTGACCCCATGGACTTCAGCCCACCAGGCTCCTCCATCCGTGGGATTTTCCAGGCAAGAGTACTGGAGTGGGGTGCCATTGCCTTCTCTGAATAACTGCTAGCTATAACTATATTATTTTCTATATCACTTGTTTCAGAAGATTGTTTCTTAGGTTACTAAATGTGTGACTGAACCTGTGATAAAATGTTGGTATGCAGTTCCATATGCTATCAATGATTGTAATAATGTAACTCTAGATATGGGGAGACGCAACAATAGGGAATATTTTCCAGGACCAAGAGGCTAATATGACAGGTATAGTCCAGAGACTTTTGCTACTCACAAGGCCTGCTCTAGAAACAGCACATTGAATGGCCTATCATTGGAACCTTCCCTAGACCTGGGAATGAGACTACCCAGTGCTGTGGGACACAGTGGCCAAGAAATGCCCCCAAAGCATGATCAAATATCTGGCTATGAAGGGACCCTGCTGACTGGACTCTGCCAGCTGTGTCTACAAAGATGACATCATGACCACAGCAAGCTCCTGACTTTCAACCCCATTCCCCCACTCCGCAACCCCCATCCACGCCGAAAGCAGTTCAGAGTAGAGATCAGAAATAAGGCACTCTGTGCCCTGGGAAAAACCGAGAACTAGCCTTCTGAGAGTGAGATGTTTTTAGGTAAAGATTTTATGAGCCCAGATTCTTGCTTCTTCTCGTACCTAGAGAAACACTAATGTCACGAACCAATGTCTGGTCCTGGTTCTCCTGGCTAGCCCCTGAGCAGCTTTTCTACTTCTCTTGATTTTTGGACCATGTACCTTTAACTTTCTTGTAAACTTTTTCTTCTAAAATACCACAAATTTCCAAGTGGTTGTGCAAGAATATTCCCTAATACCTAGACAATGCTAAAACAAGTCACCTTATCATTCCATGGACTCTCATCTCCCTCCATAAATGCTCCCTGAGACAGGAGGCAAAAGGAACCCAGAGCCCCATGTGCTCCTGCTCAGCCTGAAGAAGCCAGAGCAGTCATCGCCCCTTTTTCCTTGAAACTGGATTCCCAAATGTGTGAGAAGGGAAATGGGTAGATAGACATGAGCAGGGTATCAACAAGGGCCAAAGAATTGGCCCTAAAAATAAAGAGATGGAGGAATGTGGTGACCCAGGGACAAAAAAATAGATAAAACCAAGAGGGTCTTGGAACGGAAAGGAAACACAGGAATGGAAAAACAAGACCCCTTACCATCTTTCCCTCCCCCATGCTGTAAGTATTGATGGATTTCAGGTCCTCCTCAGCAGTATAAATGATCTCCCCTCCTACCCCACAAGGAGAAAGTGTTTTTCTTACTCTTCCCCCACCCAGTATAGGTGCCTCATCCATTCACCAATGATCCATAGACCTCTATCCCACTCCTTGTACCCTGGCTATGAACATGGACTGAGGACCCCTGTTCAACAGCCATTCTCCCTTGAGCTGGCCTGCTGTTCTAACAGCGTCCCCCATTCTAATAAACTTTATTTCCCTCTCATTTAGTCTCATGTCTGGAAATTCTTTTCCAACCCGAGCCCAGACCACAAGAAAGGTTACTATCCTATTACACCTGTTAATATCTGTAAAACAATTAAAGTTCCACTTAAGTATGAATTCTTACTTTACTATTCGGTTTCATTGGTCTTCAAAAATGTCATTCATCAAGCAGAATTTTCAACATTACTAAGTCAGATAACCTTGCTAAAAATGTGGCACTTGGGTCCACTTCAGAACTCTTGGCTCAGAACACTCTTTAAAAAAAAGAAAAAAAAAAAATCCTGTTTCTTTGATAAACAATTTATCCTATATCACACGAATAGAACACTGAAGAATAAATATGCTAATGTTGCCCTGATTATTTTATAATTGCTCTTTCATATGAGAATAGTTTCTCTGATGGCTTGTGGATCAGATTAGTCTGTAAAAAATATATTTTGTAATAACAGCCAAGCCACTAAATCATGACCAGGTTTCTAAACTTACTGTTTTCATCTTTGGTCACATTAAGAAGTCTTCCCATGGCTACATGCCATTTGTACTGTGTATTTCAGGGACAGCTGACGTTCCAGGATGTGGCCATAGACTTCACTCAAGAGGAGTGGGAATGCCTGGACCTTGGTCAGAGGGAATTGTACAGGGACGTGATGTTACAGAACTACGGGAACCTGGCCTCCTTGGGTGAGGATAACTGCCTTCCAGAATCCCTTATCTACCCACTGGATTTTAGTTCTGTCATGTCAAGAATGTCTTCTGAAATTTTCTGCTTCCCACAGTAGTTTCAGATCTCTGCTTTCTAGGGGAAAATGGGTATTTGTGAGTTTAGAAAGAAAGGCTTCATGATGAATCGTTATGCTGATGACGTTTTTCTTCCTTGATGTACTCTGCCTCCTTCCTTCTAGGTTAGTGGTAATTGTGTAAGTTCTGTGGTATTAAATAGTTGCACCCTCTCTTAATTTCACATTGACACTGCTTACTTTTGCCTTAGTACTACTTGACCAGAATCTCAGGATCTGATTGTTAGGTGTTTGTTAGTATTGTATAGCAGCTTTGAATAAAGTGTTTTGGGAAATCGTTTTCTAGAACAAAATGTGTTCTCATCTCACCTGAATATATATTGGATTCGATACTGATGAATCGCTAACAACACAAATTTTCCTTTCTCTGATCAATAGGTCTTGTCTCTAAGCTGGACCTGGTTGCCTTTCTGGAGCAATTGAAGGATCCCAGGAATATAAGGAGAATGGGGACAATAGCCATTAACCCAGGTAGGTATGAATGGATGGAGATGATGACTCAGATGAGAGGTCCAAGGAGAGAAATCATCCTTCGTCACATGATTTTGGAAGATTTGCTTCAATGGAAAAGGTTTTTGACAACCTGGGTTTGTGTCATAGAAATGTATCACCTGCCCCATTCTCTCATGAATCATTCATGAATTTATCTCCAGTGATTACTTTTCTCCATCACAGTGTGAACTAAAAGTCTCCTCTTGCCTTGTGACAAAATGCATTCATTCGTTGCTCTTTGATTTCTTGGGGGCCCTAGGAAAACTCTGCCCATTTCTGAGTAACTGTATGACAGTCCTTGTGAAGTTTCCTTCTACCTCTAGACAGAAATGTGTGAGTGGAGTGGTAGACAAACTGCCAAACTGCTAGGAACCATGGGGACGTGTTTTTGTTCTCTGATTTATAATTTCCTATCCACTGGGAGTGACATATAGGACCTTCTAAATAAATTTTAAATTCAAGTAATTTTTCACTGCAGAAAGCAAAACCTGGTGAAAATGAAACAGTGCACATCTCAGGTTGCCTTGAAAGTTTCTCTTTTCCTTATATGATCTCATATGAAATATCTTTAGTGTATTTGCCCCAATCCTAACATGCTAAAATACTTTATTGTGTTCCATTACCTCATAGAATTTGAAAATAAATTGACATAAAATCTTAGCACATTTTCCACTACATTATTAATGGGNATAATTTCCTATCCACTGGGAGTGACATATAGGACCTTCTAAATAAATTTTAAATTCAAGTAATTTTTCACTGCAGAAAGCAAAACCTGGTGAAAATGAAACAGTGCACATCTCAGGTTGCCTTGAAAGTTTCTCTTTTCCTTATATGATCTCATATGAAATATCTTTAGTGTATTTGCCCCAATCCTAACATGCTAAAATACTTTATTGTATTCTGTTACCTCATAGAATTTTAAAATAAATTGACATAAAGTCTTAGCATATTTTCCACTATATTATTAATGGTTGATTTAAACTATGACAATTTTTAGATTATCTAAAGAAATCTTTATTAAAAGTTCTAATTGGAATATAGCTGTTTTACAATTTTTTACTCCTATACAGCAAAGAGAATCAATTATACATATTAGTTCAGTTCAGTTGCTCAGTCGAGTCTAACTCTGTGATCATGGTCTGCAGCAAACCAGGCTTCCCTGTCCATCACCAACTCCCAGAGTCTGCTCAAACTCATGTCCATCGAGTCAGTGATGCCATGCAACTATCTCAACCTCTGCCGTCCCCTTCTCCTCTCATTCTCAATCTTTCCCAGCAGTAGGGTCTTTCTCAGTGAGTCTGTTCTTTGCATCAGGTGGCCAAAGTATCAGAGCTTCAGCTTCACCATGTCCTTCCAATGAATATTGAGGACTGATTTCCTTTAGGATGGAGCAATGTTATCTTCTTGCAGTTCAAGGGACTGTCAACAGACTTCTTCAACACCACAGTTCAAAAACATCAATTCTTTGGCACTCAGCTGTTTTCATGGTCCAACTCTCACATCCAGACATGACTACTGGAAAAACTGTAGCTTTGACTAGATGGACCTTTGTCAGCAAAGTAATGTTTCTGCTTTTTNCAATGTTATCTTCTTGCAGTTCAAGGGACTGTCAACAGACTTCTTCAACACCACAGTTCAAAAACATCAATTCTTTGGCACTCAGCTGTTTTCATGGTCCAACTCTCACATCCAGACATGACTACTGGAAAAACTGTAGCTTTGACTAGATGGACCTTTGTCAGCAAAGTAATGTTTCTGCTTTTTAATATGCTGCCTAGGTTGGTCACAGCTTTTCTTCCAAGGAGCAAGCATCTTTTACTTTCATTGGCTGTAGTCACCAGCTGCAGTGATTTGGAACCCAAAAAATAAAGTCTCTTACTATTTCCACTGTTTCTCCCGCTGTTTGTCATGAAACGATCTGACCGGTGCAATGATCTTGGTTTTTGAAGGCTGACTTTGAAGCCAGATTTTTCACCCTCTTCTTTCAGTTTCATCAAGAGACTCCTCAGTTCCTCTTCGTGAGAGAGTCATTTCCTAGGCAGGTTGATTATAAGTCTAGGGGTTCCCAAGGAGAGAGGAGTCTGGAATTTTCAAGGAGGAAAAAAGGACAGACTTTTTTTTCCCTCTACAGTCCTTAAGATTATGTATCCTGCCAGAAGACAGTCTCTGGATTAAACCTTCTGGATAATCCTGTTATCTTAGATCACCCCATGAATTGCAGCACACCAGGCCTCCCTGTCCTTCACCAACTCCAAGAGTTCACTCAAACTCACGTCCATTGAGTTGTTGATGCAATCCAGCCATCTCATCCTCTGTCATCCCCTTCTCTTCCTGCCCCCAATCCCTCCCAGCATCAGAGTCTTTNAAAGTAATGTTTCTGGTTTTTAATATGCTGCCTAGGTTGGCCATAGCTTTTCTTCCAAGAAGCAAGCATCTTTTACTTTCATGGTGGTAGTGATTTTGAAACCCCCCAAAAATAAAGTCTCTCACTGTTTCTACTGTTTCTCCCACTGTTTGCCATGAAATGATCTGACCGTTGCCATGATCTTTGTTTTTTGAAGGTTGACTTTGAAGCCAGCTTTTTCAGTCTCTTCTTCCAGTTAGATCAAGAGCCTCCTCAGTTCCTCTTCGCTTTCTGCTATAAGGGGGGTGTCATCTGTATATCTGAGATTATGGATATTTCTCCCTGAAATCATGATTCCAACTTGTGCTTCATCCAACCCGGTATGTCGCATGATGTATTGTGCATATGTGTTAAATAAGCAGGGTAACAGTATACAGCCTTGACATACTCCNGTTCCTCTTCGCTTTCTGCTATAAGGGGGGTGTCATCTGTATATCTGAGATTATGGATATTTCTCCCTGAAATCATGATTCCAACTTGTGCTTCATCCAACCCGGTATGTCGCATGATGTATTGTGCATATGTGTTAAATAAGCAGGGTAACAGTATACAGCCTTGACATACTCCTTTCCCAATTTGGAATCAGTCCATTGTCACACGTCCAGTTCTCACTGTTGCTTGTTGACATGCATACAGATATCTCAGGAGGCAGTAAGGTAGTCTGGTGTTCCCATCTCTTTAAGAATTTTCCACAGTTTCTTGTTGTCCGCACAATCAAAGGCTGTGGTGTAGTCAGTCAATAAAGCAGATGTCGTTGTTTCTCCAGAACTCTCTTGCTTTTATATGATCCAAGGAGTGTTGGCACTTTGCTCTCTGGTTCCTCTGCCATTTCTAAATCCAGCTTGAACATCTGGAAGCTGTCGGTTNCTGAATGTTGAGCTTTAAGCCAACTTTTTCACTCTCCTCTTTCACTTTGATCAAGAGGCTCTTTAGTTCGTCTTCACTTTCTGCTATAAGGGTGGTGTCATCTTCATATCTGAGGTTATTGATATTTCACCCAGCAGTCTTGATGCCAGCTTGTGCTTCTTCCATCTCAGCATTTTTCATGATGTAGTCTGCATATGAGTTAAATAAGCAGGGTGACAATATACAGCCTTGATGTACTCCTTTCCCAATATGGAATCAGTCCGTTGTCACATGACCAGTACTCACTGTTGCTTCTTGACATTCATACAGATTTCTTAGGAGGCAGATAAGGTAGTCTGGTGTTCCCATCTCTTTAAGAATTTTCCACAGCTTCTTGTGATCCACACAGTCAAAGGCTATGGTGTTGTCAATAAAGCAGTTGTAGTTGTTTTTCAGAACTCTCTTGCTTTTTATATGATCCAAGGGATGTTGGCAATTTGATCTCTGGTTCCTCTGCCATTTCTAAATCCAGCTTGAACATCTGGAAGCTGTCGGTTCACATACTGTTACAGCCTCGCTTGGAGACTTTTAAGCCTTTGCTCTTGTTTGAAATGAGGGCAATTGTGTAGTAGTTTGAGCCTTCTTTGGGATTGCCTTTCTTTGTGATTGGAATGAAAACTGACCTTTTCCCTTCCTGAGGCCACTGCCGAGTTTTCCAAATTTGCTGGCTTACCGAGTGCAGAACTGTAGCATCATCATCTTTTAGGACCTGAAATAGCTAAGCTGGAGTTCATCACCCGCACTAGCGTTGTGGGTACTCATGCCTTCTAAGGCCGACTTGGCTTTGGATGCCAGGATGTCTGTTACTAGGTGAGTGATCCGACCATCATGGATATCCCAGTCATTAAGATCTTTTTTGTATAGTTCTTCCATGTATTCTTGCCAACTTCTCTTAATATCTTCTGCTTCTTTTAGGTCCATCCCATTTATGTCCTTTATTGTTCCCATCTTTGCATGAAATATTCCTGGTACCTCTAATTGTCTTAAAGAGATCTCTAGTCTTTACCATCCTATTGATTTCCTTCCCATTTAGGGCTCCACAGAGCAATGAGTAGAGTTCCCTCTTTCAATCATAGTTTGAAAGTCTGTCTTTTTATTTCATTTCTTAAAATTAGTACTTTATTCAGTTTATCTTATTTGTATTCAGCTTCCTGGGACACTGTCTTATGTGTCCTCAGTTTCTGCTTAATTCTCTGTCATTATCATCTATGATTTTTAGATTGAAACATCTAATAGACCCTTCTCAGAAACATGTGTGGCAAGAAGTGGATTTAAGAACTACTAGCCATGAAATTAAAAAACACCTACTCCTTGGAAGAAAAGTTATGACCAACCTAGATGGCATATTCAAAAGCAGAGACATTACTTTGTCAACAAAGGTCCGTCTAGTCAAGGCTATTGTTTTTCCAGTGGTCATGTATGGATGTGAGAGTTGGACTGTAAAGAAAGCTGAGCACCGAAGAATTGATGGTTTTGAACTGTGGTGTTGGAGAAGACTCTTGACAAGAGTCCCTTGGACTGCAAGGAGATCCAGCCAGTCCATTCTAAAGGAGATCAGTCCTGGGTATTCTTTGGAAAGAATGATACTAAAGCTGAAATTCCAGTACTTTGGCCACCTCATGCAAAGAGTTGGAAAAAACTCTGATGCTGGGAAGGATTGGGGGCAGTAGCAGAAGGGGACAACAGAGGATGAGATGGCTGGATTGCATGACCAACTTGATGGACGTGAGTTTGAGTGAACTCCTGGAGTTGGAGATGGACAGGGAGGCCTGGCGTGTTGCAATTCATGGGGTCTCAAAGAGTCAGACATGACTGAGCAACTGAACTGAACTGGACATTTTTACCTTGTTTCTTCCCCTATAACCTATTTCTTTGCCATCTCATTTGTCCAGTGTTCTGTTTGTGCTCTCTGTTTTGAAGGGTGCAGGAAACCTAGTTAGTCTTCCTTCTGGTGTCTGCACCTTGGTGGTTGAGGTTGGTCTAGAGGTTTGTGCCCTTATCCTCTCTTGATCTGTGCTTTTGCTGTTAACTGTGACTAGAGCCTGCCCAGAACATTCAGGGCTGTTTCCCCCTTGTTCTGTGGTTGTTACTGCCCTCTCTCTGGTGGGGCCTGCTCCCTGTGTGCTGGAATAGAGCCTCCAGATCTGAATGTTAGCGGTGATTCCGATCTGTGGTGCTAGGCAGGTAGGATTAGAGCACACCCACTGGGAGAAAAGTCACTGAATATTACTCCTCTAGGAATGTTCACCTCAGGGTGTGCTCTGGTGTCCCCTCTCATGCGTTTCAAGCTCTCATGTTATGTAGTTTTGGCACTACTCTTGGCCCACCTTAACTGTGGGTGTGATGGCACATGGCCCTAGTGTCTCTGTGATGTTGTTTTCACAAGGTCAGCAGCATAGATTCGGTGAAGTCAGGTCCTGGGATTGCATTGAGCGTGGAGCTGGACCTGCTGTGGTGCTTTGGGGCAGCTCAGGCTCTATCCTGGCCCAGCCCCCTTGTGTAGGAGCCCACAGAGTCTACAGCTGCTGAAGCTGCACCTGCCATGACTGGGAGAGCCCTGGTATTTGATTCAGATGCTCTGTAGGGGCTGAGGTTACAAAGCTGGTCGTGGATGTAAGACCGTGTCTGTCTTGTGTTGCTGCAAGGAGAGGTTTCAGCTTTTTTTCTTTATTGCTGGGGTTTACCTGTGCTTTAAGCTCCATCTGTGCATGTGGCCAACTCACAGGTGTCTGCTCCTGAGGCTGCCCCAGAGCACAGGAGTCTGCTGATTTTGGAGGAGGTCGATGGGGGAGGCCATGGCTGGGGCTCGAAAGACCTACGTGGGTAGAGTTCTTCACAGTCCTTGGCAAGTAGGGGCTGGCACAAGGAACAAGGGATGCAATGGGCTTCTTTGGGCATCACTCTCCAATGGCACTCTGCTCTCTGGTGGTTCAGGCTTCTGCCACAAGCATCCCGTCTGCAGAGCTCCTTCCTTACTCCCATCCATTCAGAGTGTTTCCTCACAGCCAACTGCAGTCCTCTGCCTCGGTCTGCTCTCCAAACCCCACGTTTCAGCACCCAGCCCTTGTCTGCAGTGGTGGACAGGCCTCTAAGGCTGGGTGGGCAGGGCTGGCGTCAGCACCCCGTGTGCAGGTCTCACTCTGTCCTGCTGCCACACGCTGGTTGCCATGTTCTCTTCCCACAGAGAATGAGGCTCTCCTTCTGTCCAAACTGAGCTCCCCCAGAGAGGAGCTTTCTGGGATATGGGTGCCTCTCATTTTCATCTCCCTGCAGAGTTGCAGGCCCCAACCCACTTTTCTTCTCTTCCTTTTCCTTCTTTCTTTTGTCCTACCTGGCTCAGCAGGAATCTTTCTTGTCCTTTCAGATTTCCATGGGCCTCTGCTTGTATCAGCTGGGCTTTGTGACAGTTGTTCCATTACTCATTCATTTGTGGAGAGAGAGATGATCTCCACAATCTCCCTAAACCTTGGCATCTTGATCCTTGATCCTAGCTATGGTCATCAGTTTTCTGTAAATGTTTAGAGATATTTTCTGAAAATAGCAGGTAAAATTACTTGTTAATTGGTATCTTTCAGCTATGTCTCCACAAGACATCCAGGATTTGATGCTGAAGAATCAAACAGAGTTTGAATATGTATTCCCAAGAGCAAACCTAGGAATATATCAAATATTTCACCACAAAAAGTTAGATTTAATGAAAGACTGGGAATATATGAGGGTATATGAAAGACAAAGAGGATTTTTATATGGACATAAAGAAATGGAGACAGTTACACATTATGCTAAGAGTAATGCAAAAAGAAATGAGCAGTGTGAGTCAAATTGGGCGAAACATCAACTTCAGTCGTCAACATCTGACGAGAAGTGTAAGTGTTTAAGAAAAGATTTCCATCCTTTTTGGAAACACATATGTACTCTAAAAGGAAACATGGAAAATCTAGAAGGTAATCTAGTCTCTACTGCAAATACTCATTCAGACAATTCTGAACATAGGCTTCGACTAAACATACATTCAAGCATGTCTGAACACCTACAATTTAACAGTGAGCTGGAAGACTCACAATCTAATCAATTTGAGGGATCCGTGAGGAGGGGGTCATTTTTCTTCCCCCAACAGATATTTTCTCACCATTCCAAGATGTATCATGTTGATGATAATGGAAGAGACACAATCCAACCATCCTTGTTCAATACATATTGTGATATGGTTAATAGACAACAACTTTCCGTGTGTAGTAAAATGAGTCAGACCTTTAGTAACAACTACAGCTCCAATAATTACAAGAGTATTTATGGTGGAGTGAGAAGATATTCAGGCAATGAAACTGAGTACACTATTGAAGGAGACTCAAAACTTATGAAACATCAGGGACCCGAATCTTCAAACAAGGATTCTAAAAGTAATAAATGTAGAAATGCCTTTGATCAAGTGTCAGGTTTTTCTCTAGATAAGAGTGCTTGTACTGGAGAGAGGACTTGCACTGAATATGGGAAGGTTTCTAATCAGTCTTCAGAACTTACTCAACAGCACACTGTTCAGAAGCCACAGAAAGAAAACCAGTGTAAGATATGTGGGAAAGTGTTTAGTAAGTCATGCCATCTAGGTAGACATAACAAAATTCATACAGGAAGGAAACCTTTCAAATGTACAGAATGTAGCAAAGTGTTTAACCTTCACTCACTTCTTACTAAACATCAGAGAATTCACACTGGAGAGAGACCTTATAAATGTACAGAATGTGGCAAAGCCTTTACTTACAACTCACATCTTACTCAACACCTGCGAATTCATACTGGAGAGAAACCTTATAAATGCACACAATGTAGCAAAACCTTTATGCGCTACTCACATCTCACCTATCATCAGCAAATCCATACTGGAGAGAGACCTTATAGATGTACAGAATGTAGCAAAGCCTTTATCTGTTACTCACAGCTAACCTATCATCAGCGAATTCATACTGGAGAGAAGCCTTATAAATGTAAAGAATGTAACAAAGCTTTTCATCGTCTCTCACTTCTTACTGGACATCAGCGAATTCATTCTGGGGAGAGACCTTATAAATGTAAAGAATGTAACAAAGCCTTTATTCAGTGCTCAAATCTGACTCGACATCAGCAAATTCATACTGGAGAGAAGCCTTATAAATGTAAAGAATGTAACAAAGCATTTCATCAGTACTCAGTTCTTACTACACATCAGCGAATTCATTCTGGGGAGAGACCATATAAATGTAAAGAATGCAGCAAAGCCTTCATTCAGTGTGCACATCTTATTCAACATCAGCGAATTCATACTGGAGAGAGACCTTATAAATGTACAGAATGTGGCAAAGCCTTTAGTCATAGTAGTAATCTCACTAAACATCTGAGAACACACACTTGAGAGAAACTCTAGGAATGGAAGAAGTGATGGAAGAGGTTTGCCCTAAACATGCATCAAAAAGCAAGAGTTTATACAAGAAACCTATGGAAATGATGTAACAAATATGTAGAAAGGTATTTAATCAAAAGTTAAATCGAAATAAATATCAGAGATTGCATCAGTTCAGTTCAGTTCAGTCGCTCAGTCATGTCCGACTCTTTGCAACCCCATGAATCACAGCACGCCAGGCCTCCCTTTCCATCACCAACTCCCGGAGTTCACGCAAACTCACGTCCATCAAGTTGGTGATGTCATCCAACCATCTCATCCTGTTGTCCCCTTCTCCTGCCCCCAATCCTTCCCAGCATCAGGGTCATTTCCAATGAGTCAACTCTGCATAAGATGGCCAAAGTATTGGATTTTCAGCTGCAGCATCAGTCCTTCCAAAGAACACCCAGGATTGATCTCCTTTAGGATGGACTGGTTGGATCTCCTTGCAGTCCAAGGGACTCTCAAGAGTCTTCTCCAACACCACAGTTGAGAAGCATCAGTTCTTCGGTGCTCAGCTTTCTTCACAATCCAACTCTCACATCCACACATGACCACTGGAAAAACCATAGCCTTGACTAGACGGACCTTTGTTGGTCTCTGCTTTCACTAGAAGGCATTTCATCAATTTTGTTTTCAGAAGTTTCTCTGAAGGAGAATGACTGTAGTGATTATTCCATAGTTAAAACACATAGAAAATGGATATATTGGCATGAACTGTGAGAGGAAGGTTGATGGTTAGAAAGTTACAGTTCTTAGCAATGTATGTATGCTTGTTAATAATGACGTGATTTGAAATTATTTGAAGTGAATGTAATTCAGCACTCAAATAATCCATACTATGGTTTGTTTCTAGTGTGTTTTCAAATGTAGATTTTTTATGGTTTATTAAAGATCAGCCTTTTTATGTTGTGTTGCAACCATTTCTATCTATTCTCCGTTAGAAGATGAAGGGTGCCATAATGTAAAATGGACAATGACCATCTAAATGGAGGTTTTGTCATTGATGTGAAATATCTGGAGGTTGCCATGATGTAAGTAATCATTTAATCTTTCCATGTTGTAAAATAAGACTGAAGTTGGTTGTATGGTTTCAACAGTAATATTCTTGGTTTGTAAGAAGAACACAATGACAGTTCACTGCCATATTAATGTATTTTTATAATATGAACACAAGTCATGATTATTACTTAACAATGTTGAAATAAAAACAGTGATAACCTAGAAATGTATTAGAAACTCTTCCTGGAAAAGGCTTGGAATTAGTGTATACCATGCTTGCTAAGTGCTTCCTAGGCTTTGTATGGTAAACTGTAAAAATCACAAATCTCACATCATATCAAAAAATGAATATCTTTCTCAGTACTTTTGATCTGTATTTAATCATGGATCATACCGTGGATTGAAAAGTTTTATTTCAACTATATGTGAAATTAATATCTAGTTATTAAAAGTGAATGGCTTTTAGTGTTTCGGTTGATTGTAATGAATGAAATGTTAACCCACCGCCAACAGTAACCTCACCCACCTTATTTAAGGTTGTAGTGAAGAGATCACAATGAACTATTTAAAGTAAGACAGAAGTTGGTTGTAAGGTTTCAATAGAAATATCCTTGATATGCCATAGAGATGGCATATGTGGAAATTAGTTTACTCACTAGCTTTAAATTTCTCATAACTTCAGATATATCCCATCATTTCTATCTTGTATCTCCTCTCCCATTTTGTAACTACTTGGACACTGGGATGGTTCTAATAAGAAATATGATACAGAGTATTGTTGACAGTTTCCCTGACTGCTCCGTGCTGTTGCTGCCTCAGCACCTGTCTGGGGAGCAGGCAGCCTGCAGGAGCCCGAACTCACACAAGCCAGTCCTGCGAGCACCTGCACTAGGTGCCCACCTTCCTGAGACCAGCAGTCTCGCTGAACCCCAGGGTCTATTCATAGGTCCCCCTTCAATCACACTGAGAGAGTCTATTTCTAGGCAGGTTGATAAGTCCAGGGATCCCCAAGGAGAGAGGGATCTGGAATTCTCAAGGAGGAAGAACAAACTCCCCGCCCGCCCCCCCCCCCCCACTACATTCCTTAGGATTATGTAAGAAATTATCCTGCTTGAGGACAGTCTGGGAAAAAAAAAAAACCTGGCTAGTCCTGTTGTCTTAAAATGTAAATTATGGGAGTGGCTCTAGTGAGGTCTTTACAACCTCCAGACATTCTTTTGATTATATAACTCCTTTGCTAACACTAGCGAGGGGGCACTCTTTCTGTCCTTTTCTGATGTCTATGTCAGAAGCTTTCTGTCTCTTTTATACTTTAATACAACTTTATTACACAAAAGCTCTGGACAGTCAAGCCTCATATCTGGCCCCAGATTGAATTCTTTTTCTCAGGAGGCCAAGAATCCAGGCATCTCTTGTGGTTGAACAGCAGCCTTTCAATACCCTCACGGTGCTCACCAGAATCCTTGTCTTGGTTTCAGTGAATTAATCCACACTCAGCCTAGGGAGGCCGAGGCACTTCACTCAGGGGAAATTATAAAAGCTGAACTGCAAGCGCTCCTGTTTTCTCTGCCTGATCCTAGCTTAGACCTCTCTGAGAAATTCCTGCCTTAAATCCTCCCCTACAGTGAGGTCTTAGGTATGGTGAGTGTGAGGCTTTGATCTCAGGACTCCTGAATGTTCATTGGGGGGAAGAAACATCAGAAAAAAATGGGATTTGCTGATGACCCCTTTCACAGCCCCACTATTAAATAGTCACACCTGCTCTTAATTTCACAGTTACACACTCACTTTGCCTTTGTAGTACTTGGCCAGTATCTTAGGATCTGATGTTATGTATTTGTTACTGTTATATAGGTGATTTGAATAAAGAATTTGGGAAAATCATTTTCCAGGCTCTTTAACATTGTCCCTTGCATTCTCGTCTCAACTGAACACGGATTGGACACTGATGAATCTCTGACAACACAAATATTCCTTTTTCTGATGAACAGGTCCTGTGGGCTCTAAGCTGGACCTGATCACTTTTCTGTAGCAATTGAACAATCCCAGGAATATAAGGAGAAGGGAAACAACAGCCATGTACCCAGGTAGGTACGAATGGATGGAGATAATGACTCAAAGGAGAGGTCCAAGGAGCAATGAGGAAGTCATCCTTCGTCAGATGGTTTTGGAAGATCGTCTTCAGTGGAAATGATTTTGGAAAACCTGGGTTTGTGTCCACTGCTGTCATAGAAATGTGTCACCTGCTTATTCTGTCTCTTAAATCATTCATAAATTCATCTCTGGTGTTTACTTTTCCTTCATCACAGTGTGAACTAAAAGTTTCCTCTTGTGTTGTGACAATCTGCATTCTTTGGTTGCTCTTCAATTTCTTGGGGGTCCTAGGAAAACTGTGCCCATTTTGAATAACTGTATGACAGTCCTTTTAAAGTTTCTTTGTACCTCTAGCCAAAAATGTGTGAGTGAAGTGGTAGACAAACTGCTAAATTTCTAGGAATACTGGGGACAGGTTTATGTTTTATGATTTATAACTTCCTATCCACTGGGAATTAGAGATAGGACCTTCTAAATAAATTTCAAACTCGACACCTTTTTTCACTGCAAAACCTTCCAAAAGTGAAAGAATGCACATCTCAGGTTGACTTCAAAGTTTCTCTTTTCCTTATATGATCTCATATTAAATATCTTAAATGTATTTGTCCCAACTCTAAAATGCTAAAATATTTAATATATTCGATTACCTCATAGATTTTAAAATAAACTGGAACAAATGCTTAGCACATTTTCTACCATATTGTTAATAGTTGATTCAGCTATAACAATTTCTAGATTATGTAAAGAAATCAGTTTAAAAAGTTCAATTGGAATATAGCTGTTTTACAATTTTGTACTACTATACCACAAAGAGAATCAATTATACGTATCAGTCAGTTCAGTTCAGTCACTCAGTCGTGTCAAACTCTTTCAGACCCCATGGACTACAGCACGCCAGGCTTCCCTGTCCATCACCAACTCCCAGACTCTTCTCAAAGTCATGTCCATACATGATGCCATCCAACGATCTCATCCTCTGTCGTCCGCTTCTCCTGCCCTCAGTCTTACCCAGTATCAGGATGTTTTCCAATGCATCAGTTCTTCACATCAGATTGTCAAAGTGTTGGAGCTTTGGGTTCAGAATCAGTCCTTCCAACGAATATTCAGGATTGATTTTCTTCTAAAGAAATGGAGTACTGTGATCTCCTTGCAGTCTAAGAGACTCTCAAGAGTCTTCTCTAACACCGCAGTTCAAAAGCATCAATTCTTTGATGCTCACCCTTCTTTACGGTTCACCTCTCACATTCATACATGACTACTGGAATAACCATAGCTTTGACTAGACAGACATTTGTCTGCAAAGTAATGTCTCTGTTTTTTATTATGCTGTCTATATTGCTCATAGCTTTCCTTCCAAGGAGCAAGTGTTTTCTACTTTCGTGGTTGAAGTCAACATCTGCAGTGATTTTGGAGCCCAAGAAAATCAAGTCTGTCACTGTTTTGATTGTTTTCCCATCTAATTGCCATGAAATGATGGGACCAGATGCCATGATCTTAGTTTTCTAAATGCTGAGTTTGAAGCCAACATTCTCACTCCTCTCTTTCAGTTTCATCAAAAGACTCTTCAGTTCTTCTTTGTTTTCTGCCAGTAGGGTCATGTAATCTGTATATCTGAAGTTATTGATAATTCTCCCTGCAGTTTTGATTCCAGTTTGTGCTTCTTCAAGCCCGACATTTCACATGATGCAAAGTGAAAGTGAAAGTCACTCAGTTCTGACCAACTCTTTGTGATCCTATGGACTATATAATTCATGGAATTCTTTAGGCCAGAATATTGATGTGAGTAGCCCTTCCCTTCTGCAGGGGATCTTCCCAACCCAGGGACTGAACCAAGGTCTCCTGCATGTTGTATTCTGCATATAAGTTAAGTAAGCAGGGTGACAGTAGGCAGTCTTGATACATTCCTTTCCCCATTTGAAACTAGTCCGTTGTTCCGTCTCCAGTACTGGTTTTTCTTGATTTGCATTCAGATTTCTAAGGAGATGGGTAAGGTGGTCTGGTATTTCTGTCTCGTTAAGAATTTTCCACACTTTGTTTTGATCCACACTGTCAAAGGCCATGGCATAGTCAATAAAGCATAAGTAGATGTTTTTCTGGAACTCTCTTGCTTTTTCTGTGATTCAAAGGATGTTCACAACTTAATCTCTGGTTCCTCTGCCTTTTCTAAATCCAGTTTGAACATTTGGAAGTTCTCAGTTCACATACTGTTGATGCCATGCTTGGAGAATTTTGAACCTTAACTTTGGTAGCATGTGAAATGAGTGCAGTTGTGCGGTATTTCATCATTCTTTGGCATTGCCTTTCTTTGGGATTGGAATGAATACTGACTTTTTCCAGTCCTGTGGCTACAACTGAGTTTTCCAAATTAGCTGACATCTTGAGTGCAGCACTTTAGCAACATCATCTTTTAGGACTTGAAACAGCTCAACTGGAATTCTATCACCTCCACCAGCTTTATTCATAGTGATCCTTCCCATGGCCCACTTCAGGCTCCAGGATGTCTGTCTCTAGGTGACTCATGACACCATCCTGGTTATATTAGTCATTAAGATCTTTTTTGTATGTCTCTTCTGTGTATTCCCCATTGTTCTTAATATTTTCCACTTCTGTTAGGTCCACACCATTTCTGTCCTTTATTGTGCCCATCTTTGTATAAAAGTTCCCTTGGTATATCAATGTTTTTGAAGAGATCTCCAGTCTTCCCCATTCTATTCAATTCCGTCCCACTTTGGTCTCCACAGAGCTATGAGTACACTTCCCTGTGTTTCAACCATATTTTTAAAAGGCTCTCTTGTTTAACTTCTTAAGAACTTAATTTTATTAAGTTTATCTTCACTTCCTCAGACACTGTCTTATGTGTCCTCAGTTTCTGATTAGTTTTCTGTCACTATCATTTATGATTTTTAGATTGAAACATCTAATAGAACATTCTCAGAAACATGTGAAAAGAAGTGGATTAAAGAATTACCAGGCACCTAGGATTTGTGAAAAAGTCTGGTATCTCCACTTAAGACGACTAAAAGCAAGAGTTGGTCGTTAGATTGCCTATCTCCTCATCATTTAGTGGTTCTTGTAGGGTTTGATGTTGCTTCTCTCTATATAACCTATTTCTTTGCCATCTCGTTTTATCCAGCTTTCTGTCTGTGATCTCTATTTTGAAGGCTACAGGAATCTAGTTAGTCTTCCTTCTGGTGTCTGCAACTTGGTGGGTGAGGTTGGTCCAGAGGTTTGTGCCCTTTTCCCCTTTATCTGGGTTTTGATTGTGTTACGATGACCAGAGCCTGCCCTGAATATTGAGGGGAACTTCCCCATTGCTGTGTGGTTTTCACTGCCCTCTCTGTGGAGATGTCTGCTCCCTGGTTGGTGGAATAGAGCCCTAAATCTGTTTGTTAGCTGTGTTTCTGATCTATGGTTGGAGGCTGGTGGGGTTGGGGCCCACCCACTGGAAGAGAAGCCACTGAGTATTGCTCCTCTCAGAATGTTCACCTCGAGGTGTACTCTGTGTGTCAACTTTCATTCTCCAGCAAGCTCTTGTGTGATCCTATTATTGGCACTGCTCTTGGCCCCAGCTTAAGCATGGGTCACCCTGCTTATTTAATTCATATGCGGAGTGCATCATGAGAAATACTGGATTGTATGAAGCACAAGCTGGAATCAAGATTGCTGGGAGAAATACCAATAATCTCAGACATACAGATGTCACGACCCTTAGGGCAGAAAGCGAAGAAGAGCTAAAAAGCCTCTTGATGAAACTGAAAGAGGAGAGTGACAAAGTTGGCTTAAATCTCAACATTCAGAAAGCTAAGATCATGGCATCTGGTCCCAAAACTTCATGGCAAATAGATGGGAAACAATGGAAACAGTGACAGACTTTATTTTTTCGGGTTCCAAACTCACTGCAGATGGTGACTGCAGCCATGTAATTAAAGACGTTTATTCCTTGGAAGAAAAGTTATGACCAACCTAGACAGCATATCAAAAAGCAGAAATATTACTTTGTCAACAAAAGTCCATGTAGTCAAAGGTATGGTTTTTCCAGTAGTCATGTATGGATGTGAGAGTTGGAGTATAAAGAAAAAAAAGTTGAACACTGAAGAATTGATGCTTTTTAACTTGGTGTTGGAGGAGACTTTGAGAGTCCCTTGGACTGTAAGGAGAGCCAACCAATCCATCCTAAAGGATATCATTCCTGGGTGTTCACTGTAAGGACTGATGCCGAAGTTGAAACTCCAATACTTTGGTCACCTGATGCGAAGAAGTGACATTGGAAAAGACCCTGATACTGGGAAAGATTGAAGACAGGAGCAGAAGGGGACAACAGAGGATGAGATCGTTGGATGGCATCACTGACTCAATGGACATGAGTTTGAGTAAACTCCGGGAGTAGGTGATCAGCAGGGAGGCCTGGCATGCTGCAGTCCATGGGGTCCCAAAGAGTCAGACATGACGGAGCGACTGGACTGAACTGAACTGAATCATTCAGATGATCCATTGGGAGGAAACGTCAGTAATTGTAACCAGAGACCTGCTTACAACAGTACAGCTGGCTTTTGTCTTAGGAAGTGAGTCCAGGAAGAAAGAGGGAGACCAGAACCCACACTGTCGTTTATAACATAACCACAGAAATGGCATACTGTTACTCCTGCCAGAATCTGTAGATACACAGATTCAGTTCAGTTAAGTTCAGTCGCTGAGTTGTTTCCGACTTTTTGCGACCCCATGAACATCAGCACTCTAGGCCTCCCTGGCCATCACCAACTCCCGGAGTCCACCCAAACCCATGTCCATCTAGTCAGTGATGCCATTCAGCCATCTCATCCTCCGTGGTCCCCTTCTCCTGCCCTCAATCTTTCCCAGCATCGGAGTCTTCCAATGAGTCAACTCTTCGCATCAGGTGGCCAAAGTATTGGAGTTTCAGCTTCAACATCAGTCGTTCCAATGAACCCCCAGGACTGATCTCCTTTAGGATGGACTGGTTGGATCTCCTTGCAGTCCAAGGGACTCTCAAGAGTCTTCTCCAATACCACAGTTCAAAAGCATCAATTCTTCAGTGCTCAGCTTTCTTTATAGTCCAACTGTCACATCCATACCCCTCTGTTAATTGTTGTTGCTGCTGATGCTGAAGTGATTGTTGTAGCCACACGTTCTGGGAAACAAGCTCACTCAGAAGGACAATGCAGATAGTGAAGTGCAGTTTATTATACCAGCGGGCCCAGGGCAGAGTCTCCTCTTAGCCAAGGACCCTGACCAGCATTTGTAAAAATCTTTTATACCCCATGTGCATGTATCTGAACCCACCACCCCAAATTTTTTGAGACTTACATAAACCAAGGAAAATACAGTTGCAATATCCCCATCATTCACGTGCTATGTGCTTATGTGCTCAAACAGTCAAACAATTAGCCAATAATCAATAAGCTCAAGGTTACACTCCAATAGATACGGAAAAATTTATGGCCTGTCTGGAGGAAGGGGTGATTAGTGTATGTTTTCTCTTAGGCCATGAGTAACCTAGATTTGATCTTCAAGGTTCCCCTGTCTGGAGGGGGTCTTATCCTTCTGTTGCTGTTTTCATAGACACTAAACACAGAGTTCAGAGTCCATTGGAAAGGTGGCCAAGCATGATCAGCATGAACAGGCCTGAGATGGAGTCCAGACCCTATGAATTCCTTCTAATTGATTACATTCTACTTTTCGTCACTGTGGAGCCACCCATCTTCACACACTTACACAAAGGGCTTTTCAGTTTTCCCTGTTTTCCAACTTGCTGAAAACATCTCGAGTTCCCATAAAGGCAGCTCTCAAAATTCTTCTCTTTTGCCTTAAGTTGTGTGAAACACTAACTTAGAACAGGCAGGAAGCAGCTCTGCTCCAGATGAAATCAAAGAGATTTAAAGGCATTAACAGGCAGAGAAAGGAAACACAGCTGGACTGAAGGACAAACAGACCCAAAACTGACAGGGGCGGGGTGAGGGGAGGCAAGACTCTGCCCCCAATGGCCCCGCCCCTACGTAACTGCCCTTCCGGCCTCATCCCACCTCTTCCCTTAAGTCGCTTCTCTCTATCGCCAGGGGGTACCGCACTCACCTTCCTCTGACCGGATCTTCCCCCGGCCCGTGCACGGTATCCTGCAGACCTGGAATTGAGTTTAAATGAGCGACTGAAAGTTCTGGTGAGTTTGTTTAAAGCCCGGATTTCATAGTCCCACAGCCTGTTGTCCTTCACATGTGGGTTTTGAGGGTCTCTGTGGATGTTCAAACTACCTTCCCCATTTCGCATCCCCAGTGTGTCCTCACATTGCCATAAGAAGTTCTGAAGTCCTTTAGCTGAGCTGCTGGATCCCTGGGATCCATGTCCGCTTCCTGTTAATATCGTTCTAGAGTCCGTGTCCTTCTCTGGCAGTTCTGCCTTCTAACTTGTAGAGACCACTGCTTAAAGTCCTGCACTGCCAAACCCCTAGGTCCCTGATCCACGAAGAGGTGAAGGAGGTCCTATTCTGTGTGGAGTTTGGTCAGGGTCTCGCCTATGTTTTAAATGGGAGGGTCAGCCTAGAACATGTGGTTTTCACAGGAAGGGCCGCGAGTTCTGAAGAAAAGAATAAAACTAAAACCACCTCGTTCGATTCTGTGTTCCAGAATCCCTGCAGGGTCAGTGACCATAGAAGATTGTGTTTTGCGCCGTTGAGATCCTCCCTCTGTGTGGGGCTGTGTTACAGGGACCTCGGTGTGTTTTTCTAAGTTTTTAACTGCCTATTTTCAACACTTCCCAAGACTGATCTTACCTGAGAAGGAAGCCCAGAGGAAGAGGAAAACAAGGAGTGAGAAATGACTCATTCCGAGGTAAGAGGAATAGTCCTTTTGTTTGCAGTTCTGTCTCTCTTTCCTGAAATGCTCTTTTTTTGGACTTAATAAGCTCCTTAACTTCTGAACGGGTTTGTTTGAACTGACCCATAGTCATCATCCCAAGGGACCCATTGCCCTCTGTTATGCCCAAGTTGTGAAATCTCCCAATGACCACCAGGGAGCCTGTATCCGATGCAAAAGCAAGAGAGTTTTTACTACCAAGCTCGAGCTGGGGCTCCCACCGGCACTGACGCAGCGGCTATAGGGAGGGAGTCCCGAGTTTTGGGCTACACTGCTTTTATAGGGAATTATTCAGGTAAAAGGGTACAAAAAGCGGTGTACAGGCAGGAGGACAACTGATTGGTCACTTAAGGGGCTGCTTAAGTTGACAGATAACTGGTTGGTTACTTCCATCCATAGGATTTGTGTGTAGATTCTTGATTGGTTTTTACTTCCAAGGTAAATCACAAGCTCCGATGTAAAGTCAGAAGGTTTAGCCTAGGGGCCGATTGGCTCGTGAGCAGTGGGGCTAGGTTAACCTGAGGGCTGATTGGCTATGGGCAGTGGGCTCAGGTTGGGTAACATCCAAAGTTCTTTTGCCCGGAACCTTGCAGGATGGAATTCTTTTACAAGATGGAGTAGCTTAGGCCCTTCACCACCCTGGCATATTGGTGTGACAGAAAACCATATTGCTAGCCAAAGAAGCTCGCTCAAGCTTTTAAGTCCTGAGTTTTTATTGGGGTTTAGCTACGTATGAACGGTTGATAATGTCTCCCACATTCTCCCCTCCTTAGAGGTTGGGCTAATAAGCCCACCTGGCTCAAAGCCCCATACCTCTAGTCACTTCATTGGTCTTTGTGAAATGCCCAGCCTCACAACCTGAGTCATTCCCTTATGAAACTAGGGGCCAACATAAGTCATCTTGTCAGCATAAATTATCAGGGCATACGGAGAGTAATAACGCCACTGCAGTCACTAAGGAAATTCCAAGAGTAAAAAAAACTTCAATTCCAAGAGTAAAAGCTAACTTCCAGAACCTGTCGACCAAAGCCTGTTAAATTCTCCTTTTCTCCTTAAATTTTAATATTTATTTAGTCTTGACTATACTGGGATTTTGCTGATGCACTTGGGCTTTCTCTGTTATGATTAGGAAGAGCTATTACCTTGTTGTGGAGCTCTGGCTCTAAGGCATGGGTTCAGTTGCTGTATTAATAACTGGCAGACTCTGGAGCATGTGGGCTTCAGTAATTGTGGCACACTAGCTTAGTTGCTCCGAGGCCTGTGGGATCTTCCCTGACCAGGGATGGAACCTGTGTCCCCTGCATTGACAGGCAGGTTTCTCACCACTGGACCATCAGGCATGTCCCTAAATTCTTTCATACACAACAGTGAAACCTAAATGTTTCCTTTACGCCCTGTGATACTTCTCCCCCTCTGATTTTTGATGTTGCTTTGGAATACCTCACCTGTTGCATGATTACAAAATATTATGTTGCGCTTCATCCTACTCTTATTGTTCAAAACAGTGTCCAAGCCTCTCTTTAGGTGAGCTTCTTTGGCTACCTTGTAGCTATTGTGCTTCATTTAATTTAAAATTTCAACTAGTCTATACAGTGATAGCTTCATCTGTAATTTGGCAGGTTCCCTCTATTTAGGGTTTTTTGTTTTTTATATTCTAAACTATGTTAGCTCTCTTAGATACAGCTGAGACTTACATTTGAAATATCCATGTTTGTTTTGAGTTTGAATTGTTTTGAATTTGCAGTCACTGAAGTCTTTATGTCACTACATCTTCCAAGTAAAACGTGACTTTCAGAGTTTGTCTCAGAAACTCAAAAAGTTTTCAGATAAATTCTCAGAGATCCTAGAATGTTCTCCACCATATTTTTAATTGTTGTTTCTCACTGTTAAGATTTTTATATTCTATGAAGACATCTTGTTTAAAAGTTCTTGTTGGAATATAACTGTTTTACAATGTTGTCCTGCTGTACATCAAAGAGAATCAGTCGTATGTATATATATTGACTCTCTTTTAGATTTCCTTGCAGTTAGGACTCCACGCAGCATTGGTAGACTTCCCTAGGTTCTCACCATATTTTTAAAGTCCCATTTCTTGAGTACTGCTGTATTATTAAAGTTATCTTGTTTGTTATCGGCTTCCCCAGCCTTTATCCTATATGTCTGATTAGTTTTATGTCAGTATCATTTATAATTTTTACATTCAAATAGCCAAATAGTATATGCTCAAATAAAAACAGTGGTGGGAAGAAGTGGATTAAAGAAGAATTAGGCACCCACTGTTTGTCAAAATGTTTGTTGCCAGCACAAGCTTGAATCAAAATTGCCGGGAGAAATACCAATAAGTTTAGATATGCAGATGACACTGCCATTATGGCAGAAAGTGAAGATGAACCAAAGAGACTATTAATGAAGGTGAAAGAGGAGAGTGAAGAAAGCTGACTGAAAACTCACCATTTAAAAAAGTAAGATCTTGGCCTCTGATCCCATCTTTTCATGGCAAATAGATGGCAAAACAATGGAATCGGTGGGAGAATTTCTTTTCTTCAGCTCCAGGATCACTGCAAGTGGTGACTGCAATCATGAAATTAAAAGATGCTAGCTCCTTGGAAGGAAAACTTTATCAAACCTAGACAGTGTATTAAAAAGCAGAAACATTACTAAAAAAGGTGCATATAGTTAAGCTACATATATTTCGGTAGTCATGTATGGATGTAAGAGTTGAACCAAGTTGAAAGCTGTGCACCAAAGCTGAG
>SJYA01005433.1:0-25730 GCA_006410615.1 Neotragus moschatus
ACTTTCAAGAAGAATATTCAAGAAAAAGAAATGGCAATTCTTAAATTAAATCTGGTAATTAAATGACTATTATGGTAGTTAATATTTAAACTTACACTTGTTTCCCTTGTGATTATAATTCATTTTATTTTATTAATTTTTACTGGAGTGTATAGTTGCTTTAAAAAATTGTGTTAGTCTTTGCTGTACAGCAAATGGAATCATTTATATGTATACACATAGCCCTCTTTTTTTGAATTTTCTTCACATTTGGGTCACCATAGAACACTGAATAGAGTTCCCTGAGTTTCAGAGAGGTTCTCACTAGTTATCTATTTTATATATAATACCTGCATTCTTATAAATGCTATGTTATTACTGAGGAAAAATATGAAAAATCAAGGCTTACACCCTGACTCAATGTATCTCCTTAATTATTAGAGTTCATTTCTCTCCCGTGAAATACATTTTCTCTAAACATCAGTCTTCGNCTATTTTATATATAATACCTGCATTCTTATAAATGCTATGTTATTACTGAGGAAAAATATGAAAAATCAAGGCTTACACCCTGACTCAATGTATCTCCTTAATTATTAGAGTTCATTTCTCTCCCGTGAAATACATTTTCTCTAAACATCAGTCTTCGGTCTTTCTTCTCTCTCATTCTCTCCGAGCAATCTAAAATCAAGCTTTTCCCAGGTAAACCCACCACTTATTAAGTTCATTAATTACCTTTCCTGAATATTTAATATAAGATACCTGTCCATCACCATCACTTTTTTCTTCAAAAAGCTTTTTCCTTTACTTGTGTGTTTCTTTAACTCATATTTATCCCCTCCCACAAAATTGGGTCTTTTTTTTTTTCACTATTCTGAATCTCTATCCCTGAAACTTGTAGTCAATGCTCAATTATTTTTTGAATGGTTCAGTGAATCTGTGGTATAAAACCCAATTAAATACAGAAGACTGTTGTTAAAATCAATACACCTTTTGAATAAACAAAAACATAAAAGCCATGTAATTTTTTTTCATTTTTTTCTGGTCCACATGCTGAAAGGATCCTCGTTAAAATATTCATTAAACTATCTTTGGTTAGGGTTATGTGAGACAACATTTTGATCAGTTGGCTCATTAATTATAGCTAAAATTTTGTCTAAATTGATGATCTGAATTAAAAGGCTCATAAAGTCAACTCAAAGAATTGTGGTATTTTGTATCATGTTTCTTATTTTCTCATTATGAACATGTCACCTTTATTTTCTTGAGCTGTTAACCATCAAAAACAGTCTTGGGGAAAATTGTGACTTGATTTTCAGGTTTTAGACTGGACATAAAAACTGGCTGGCAACTGGGCTTTGCACCTTCCATGAATCTGAAAGCAGTGCTTTATTAGCTATTTGCCATATAATCCATATGCAAGATTTTTCTCTTCCTTTTAGGAAAGAGCCACAACCACAATTTATATAGTAAAATCTACACTGACAGTCAGAAATATCACATCTATAAATAGACTATATACAGTATAAAAGCTAATGACAATAAGGCAGTTTTCATAGCAACAAGTCATTCCGTGAACAGTTATCGATTATAAATGAGTTGAAATTAAATAAATGTAATAATTCATCTTAAAGATATATTTAATTTATGCTGTTTCAAATGTCTGAATTTTATAATTCATATAATTTATGTTAGTCATTTTAAAATATAACTGTTTCAAAGAACTTATGAAGCTACTAGAGTAAATAGGTAACAATTTAATCTAGAAAAAACAAAACTGTCAAAATTGTTCTTGCTTTAAGAAAATGTGTTAAAGTTGAATTTGATTTTGAAAATACAAGTGTACAAGTAAGTGATTTTAAGCCAGGGTTAGAATTGTGTGTTTTCAACATATTTATAACAATATAATTATGCTAATGTCATTTCTTTCTGAATATTTTTTGTAGAGTCATGAAACAGGTATGAATAATCCAATTTTACCTCTTATCTCAATAGCTTGTGAATAGCTGACTTGGTGGAACAAAGAAACAGGGTTAAACAGGGTTAAACACTGCCACAGAGACTGTTCCTGAATGAGAAGTCAATTCTTCCATTTCCATCATTTTCTCATACTTTCAAGGGACCCAAAATATTTCCCATCAGTAATAGCACCCATAGGTCTCTGTATTTAACAGTTTCAAGCAGAGTTATGTATCTGTTGTATACCGAAACATTACTTAGAAAAATCAATATAGCACTTGCCTGTACATTATTTGTCCAGAGCAGCAAAACAAAATTCTTCTTGTAGAAATGAAAGAGCATGTTTCTAATTTAGAGGAAAGTGGGCCATTATTTTTCCCCCAAAATACGTGATAACATGTAATATATCACTTAAAAAGGATTTATGCATATAAACTTGCTTATTAACTTCTTGTTAAGTTTGGTTTATTAGAGTTCCTACATTAGCAAATCAAAATCATTTTTCTGGTTTAATATCAAACCAACTTTTTGTTATAAGATAGCCATTCAGAGGCTTTGAATCTTAGTAGCTAATGTTGTTAATATGTTGAAGCCATTGTTTAGAATCATCATCACTTAGATGATAGTTCCTTGAGTCTAGGACTAAACACAGTTCAAAAGCTGTAAATAGACTCAAAAGTTTTTTAAGATTATGTTTTCTGACATGATTTTTGATTAAGAAACATATAAATACTGATGAAGAGGTTAATCAAAGCTTCATTGTCAAAGTGAGCACTTAATCTTATCTTGGAGTACTTGGGAACTAGTAAGTTTACCCAACTAAATGCATCATATAGTGACTATAAAGTAATATTGAGCAACATTGACTTAATTGCTATGGAAATTTAATTTTATTCACAAAAACACACTCTATCTTAAGGTAAGCCTTGCTGATATTTCTGTGAGTAATATTAGAGCACTTTTGAATAACTGATTAAAAAAAAAAACAACCCTTAATCTAACACATATGATGACAGCTGTTTAGAAACTGAAGAATTTATAAAATGAAGCAGAATCTCTCGAAGAATATTATTTATGCTCAAAAGCATGAGTAACAAAATGTAATTAGACACAGGGTCCTAAACAAAGACTAAATAGGTTTTGACTATAACTGCTATACATATCCTATAAGTGCAAATGTTAAATGTTCTTTAAGTGAAGTAAAAAAGTCAATTGTACCTAGCATCTCAGTCCTCACATACCACATACATACACTTACACACAAAATTGAAAGATGCATAATCGGGTACTATGGTACCTGAAAATGAGAAAAATATAAAATTCATCATTATTTGATGCTGGTGCTGCTGCTGCTACTAAGTCTCTTCTTCAGTCGCGTCTGACTCTGTGCGACCCCATAGACGGCAGCCCGCTAGGCTCCTCTGTCTCTGGGATTCTCCAGGCTCCTCTGTCTCTGGGGTTCTCCAGGCAATAATACTGGAGTGGGTTGCCATTTCCTTCTCCAATGCAGGAAAGTGAAAAGTGAAAGTGAAGTCGCTCAGTCGTGCCCAACTCATAGCGACCCCATGGACTGCAGCCCACGAGGCTCCTCTGTCCATGGGATTTTCCAGGCAAGAGTACTACTACTCCTTTAATTTTATTTATTAATTTAATATGAATTATCTTTATTGACTAAATGAAAAATTATATCTCTGACCTCTTTCTGTAAGCCAATCCATTATTTCTTTTCTCAATTGGCTATTATATTTACATATCACTTTTGGGGGAAAGTTAATTCAAATATAAGAAACTTTGTAGCATGCTTAAACAGCATAAAATGCTGATTAGATCTACATAGTTTAAACTATATTGCAATTAAAATTTCTATGTAAGCAGCAATTCATTAAAGGACAATATTTTCACACAGGTTATAAAATAGTCTATGGATTCTAATTATCAAATTGGAAATGTATCTTTAATTTACAAATAGGGCTGATAGATGAGACATGGTCTGCTATGTTAACAGTCTCATTCTGCTTAATTGTAACTCAAAATTCTGAAGTGCTACAGAAATCAAAATCTATTCAAAATGAAAAGCAGAATATAAGGCCCATTTTGAAGTAACTCAAGAGTTTTGCTTCCATCCCAATATAGATTAAGAAAAAAATCCAGAGACTAGTAAAACTTTCTGGTAATTTAATTATAAGAAATGATGTTAATGGCATGGATTCAATATAGGTTAGAAATTGAAGTTTCCTGAAGGCATTCTTCTAAATGTGTCATGCTCATGACAAAGTTTATACTGAATTCACTACTTGCACTGCTGATGAAATCAATTCATAGTGAGCTGCATAAAATACTGAATTTTAATTCAGAGCAATTATCTTCATTTGACAGTGGCAACAATCACTTTTTCACTTCATTAAAGCTCAGTAAAATTGTTTTTCAAATGGGTACTATATTAGGGAAATGCAAAGTGAAACCATAATAAGATATCACCTCACATCTATTAGGTTGACTAATATCAAGAAATAAAAACAAAAGCAGATTGGGAACTCATGTACACCTGAGACGGAAAAAAAAAAAAAGGCAGAAACCAACAAGTGTTTCGATGTAGAGTATTGGAGCTCTTGTTCACTGTTGGTGGGAAGATAAAAGGGTGAAGTATCTATGGAAAACACTGTAGAGATTCCTCAAAAATTTGAAAATAGAGTTATTATATGATTCAGCAGTTCCACTATTGGTCATGTATCTAAAAGAATTAAAGGATAACTTTAAAAGAATTTAAAATAACTGGAGTGATATTTGCACGCTCATGTTTGTGTGTATGTGTTAGTCGCTCAGTTATGTCTGACTTTTTGCAACCCCATGGACTGTACTTTGCCAGGCTCCTTTGTCCATGGAATTCTCCAGGCAAGAATATTGGAATGGGTTACCATGTCCATCTCCAGGGGATCTTCCTGAGTCAGGGATCAATAGCAATATTATCCACAGTAACCAAGTAATGGAAGTATTTGATAATGGACTGAATTATGTTTCACCAAAAGTCATTGGCTAAAACCCTAACACCTACTGTGACTGTATTTAGAGACAGGGCATTTAAGGAGATAATTAAGAGTAAATGAGCTTACAGAATGGAACCCTAAACCAATAGGCCTTGTGTCTTATAACAAAAGGAAGAGACACCACAAGTGTGTGCATGCAGAGAAAGACCATGTGAGGACACAGCCAGAAGGTGATGNGAGATAATTAAGAGTAAATGAGCTTACAGAATGGAACCCTAAACCAATAGGCCTTGTGTCTTATAACAAAAGGAAGAGACACCACAAGTGTGTGCATGCAGAGAAAGACCATGTGAGGACACAGCCAGAAGGTGATGGTGTGTGGAAAAGAATGCTCAGAGCAGCATAACTTGAATACTGAAAGCAGATCTTCTTTAAATAATAAATAAGCTAGATAAAGTATGGTACATTCACACAGTGGAACCCTATACAGTAGTGAAGATGGACAAGGTAATGCGACGCACAGGAAAAGGCCACACAATCAAGATGCTGAGCATGGGAAATCAGGCACAAAGGTATTTATACTCTGATTCCGAACATATAAATTTAAAATAGGCAATACGGTTTCAACATGTTAGAAATGAAGGTACTGGCTACTTCTGAGAACTGGGCTGCAGTGCCTAGAAGGGGAAAAAGGAATCTTCTCAGATAACAGTGTTAGTACTGTCCCACTGCTATATAACAAATCACCATAAACTTAAGTGGGTTAAAAAAAGCCAACACATTAAGAATCTCAGTTTCTGTGAGAAACAGGTGCGACAAGGTTTAGTTGCATTCTCTGCTCAGCTACAAAGTGTCAACTGAACTGAGTTCTAATTTATAGGATCAGTTAGGGAGGAGTGTACTCAAGCTCACTCAAATTGCCAGCATTCAGTACTGTGTGGTGGAGGACTGATCTCTTCAGCTCCTACAGAACCTGTCGAAAATGAGAAAACTTTAGCAAAATAGAGTCCTATGTAACAATATAATGAGTGGAATAGTACCCCATCACTTTAATCATAAAATGTAACCAAATTACAAGTCACATCCCATGTACAACTTTTTTTTTTTTTAATGTATGTATGTGGGGGCTTACGTTGTCATTTTTCTTGACTATATTATTAGAAGAAAAATTTCTGAGTCATATGGTAAAGCTATGTTTAAACTTCTGAGGAACTGTCATACTATCTCCAAAGAGGCTGCGTCATTTTGCATCCCCACTAGCAATATGTAGGGGTTGCAGTTTCTCCATATCCTTGACAATATGTGTTATTAGCTGTCTTTTTGGTTATAATTGTTTTAGAGGGTATGAAGTGACTCTCACTGTGGTTCTCATTTGTATTACCCTGATGAATGATAATTGTTTTAAATGTGGATATTTATGAGGTGAAAATTCATTGTGATTCAACTACTCTTCTGTGTGCTATTATTCATCAAGTTATTTCAAAAAACAGTGTCAGTGACACTGCGCTATGATGTGCAGCTGGGTTGTATGATATTCAGCAACCAATAGTATTATCTCATCGTGCAATGTGAATGCACCGCTTCAAATGGAAATCTTGGTGAATCATTGTACCTGGTCTCTTTTCCAGCTGATGCGCCACCAAAACAGAGAGAGAGAGACAGAGTCTGCATGTGCCTATGTGTGTGTATGTGTATGCGCGTGTGTACGTGTGAAAGAGAGAGAGCAAGAGGAGAGAAAGAGAGAGAACTGGTACCTGCATTATTACCCATCACTTAGCAGTGCTTAGGGAGGGTAAACCAAGTAACTGATCAAGACTTAAAGCTGTAACTGTAGTCTGCAAGCAAGTGGGAAAACACTTTACCTGAATTTAGTATTAAATGTTAACACAAAGTCAGGAGGAAAATGGAAGACTTTAGGGAATTATTGATCATTCAGTTCATATATGCATATTGAATCTGTATAGAAAGCTATATCAATGTGAAAAAAATGCTTACATGTCTGTGGTACTCCATAGATATTTATTCAGAGCTCGCTGTGCAATCACATTCTCGGAAATCCTGCTGCTTTAATGTGATTTGAGTATTGGGTAAATGTTAGGAAGGTAGTCCTACTTTTTCATAAAGTAAATGCTATGAAAAGTACATGAAATTTAATTCTGTGGCATTACTGGTGATAGCTAAACATTTTTNCTTTTTTTTTTTTAATGTATGTATGTGGGGGCTTACGTTGTCATTTTTCTTGACTATATTATTAGAAGAAAAATTTCTGAGTCATATGGTAAAGCTATGTTTAAACTTCTGAGGAACTGTCATACTATCTCCAAAGAGGCTGCGTCATTTTGCATCCCCACTAGCAATATGTAGGGGTTGCAGTTTCTCCATATCCTTGACAATATGTGTTATTAGCTGTCTTTTTGGTTATAATTGTTTTAGAGGGTATGAAGTGACTCTCACTGTGGTTCTCATTTGTATTACCCTGATGAATGATAATTGTTTTAAATGTGGATATTTATGAGGTGAAAATTCATTGTGATTCAACTACTCTTCTGTGTGCTATTATTCATCAAGTTATTTTAAAAAACAGTGTCAGTGACACTGCGCTATGATGTGCAGATTGGTTGTATGATATTCAGCAACCAATAGTATTATCTCATCGTGCAATGTGAATGCACCGCTTCAAATGGAAATCTTGGTGAATCATTGTACCTGGTCTCTTTTCCAGCTGATGCGCCACCAAAACAGAGAGAGAGAGACAGAGTCTGCATGTGCCTATGTGTGTGTATGTGTATGCGCGTGTGTACGTGTGAAAGAGAGAGAGCAAGAGGAGAGAAAGAGAGAGAACTGGTACCTGCATTATTACCCATCACTTAGCAGTGCTTAGGGAGGGTAAACCAAGTAACTGATCAAGACTTAAAGCTGTAACTGTAGTCTGCAAGCAAGTGGGAAAACACTTTACCTGAATTTAGTATTAAATGTTAACACAAAGTCAGGAGGAAAATGGAAGACTTTAGGGAATTATTGATCATTCAGTTCATATATGCATATTGAATCTGTATAGAAAGCTATATCAATGTGAAAAAAATGCTTACATGTCTGTGGTACTCCATAGATATTTATTCAGAGCTCGCTGTGCAATCACATTCTCGGAAATCCTGCTGCTTTAATGTGATTTGAGTATTGGGTAAATGTTAGGAAGGTAGTCCTACTTTTTCATAAAGTAAATGCTATGAAAAGTACATGAAATTTAATTCTGTGGCATTACTGGTGATAGCTAAACATTTTTTTTTTCTTTTTTGCCAGTGAATCTTAACAAGTAACATCTACCCCAAGATAACTGATAAACTATATAATGTAGTGGCAACTAATGTCAGGGGTGGCAAATGAAAATTGTGTATACAAATATATCTTGCTCTCATAGACATAAAGTAAGAACATACAATGTTAACACTATGCATTTTTTACTAGGGGTAGGATTGTGTTTTGAAAATGTTATTTCTTTATGGATGATTCTCAAGGGTAAGAGAAAAAGAATCTTTCCAGAAAAAAAGTGGAGAAGTAGAACTTTTAAAGTTTATTTTTTTTTTATTGATTTGATCAGAGATGGTGAAAGGGAAATCTTTCCTGTTTAATAACATGCTTGAACTTGAGCATCTCTAGTCTTCTTTTCCCCAACTGTGGCAAAGCGAACTCTATTAATACATCTCTCCAGGTTCATTCTTGCAGTTCATAAAGGCAGTTTGTATATTAAGATGAATAAACAGCACGTATCATTTTATCACAGGAATTTGAGAAAACACTGGGAGATAGAGAAGGACAGGGAAGCCTGGTGCGATACTGTCCACAGAGTTGCAAAGAGTCGGATGTGAGTTAGCAACTGAACAACAACAAAATCTTGTCATCATTCATAAAGTTTTTGAAGAAGGATAAGTCCTATTTTTAATTCCTTTATTCAAAATGCTTGCTCTAAAGACAGATCTTACATCTGATCTCAGCAATACATTTTTGCCTAATTTGAGGTAGTGTTAATAAAAGAGTAAAGGGTCAGTGAGTATAAAGGTATATGGAGGAAATCAAAGAGTAAGAAAGTTAAAGCACTGTAGCTCGTGGCTGCTGGATGTCAATAATATTATTAGTGATCCTTAAACGTGCTGTATAGTCAAAAAGAAAGTGACTAAACACTATGAGGTAAAAGATTGATTATTCTCTCTTTTTATCCTTAATACCAAAATTTTTTTAACATTCTACATGAAAGCAAAATAAAAATCTATTTATTTATTTTACAGCAGAATTACCTCACTATCTGGGAAATATAAATTTTGAGATAGTTTCATCTGCATTTCCTAATATTTCCTTCTTGTCTATTGTAAAACATACATAAATATGTAATTTTGAGCATATTTAATGTGTAGAGTTTCCTTAACAGTCTCTAAAATCATTTTTCAGTCTTTATGAACTCTAAGCATTCATTTGGCAAAATTTCTAAAATATCATCAAATTTATAAATAGCTCACTAAGCATAGTTTCTTTTGAAAATCAAGTTGGTTATGATTGTCTTAAGAAAGATGGATTATTTATCTAATTTGGTAAGCCATGATATGAAAACATGATAATCACTAAGAAAGCAGAGACTTCTAATTTTCGTAAAATAGGGCCAAGTGTAGAGATGGTCTTTGGAAACAATGTCAGTTTAAATTGTGAAACCATGTTATTCTCCACATCAGTCTTGCCTGCTTTGAGTCTGTACAGTGGAGGCTGACACTCTTGGGTCCTAAACTCCTTGAGAGAAAGCAGAGTTATCCTATTTAAATGTTATACTATCACAAACTCCTGAATTGGTTTTTTAAATGGTTATCGTACAAGAAACTTCTCTACTTTTGGAGTTAGGGATATTAGTAAAAAACAAATTGTTTTTCTTTCCATATTCTCAGATTACTTCCCTCAGGCTATTCTCTGTAATTTAATTCTCCACAGAAGCTTTAATGCTTGTTTATCTATAGTGACATAGTGAAGGATTTGTACTGCTAAAGCATTTCTTAGTCATGAAGCAAGATAAAATGGCACTAATTCTCATTACCAAAAATGAAGATGGGTAAATGGTGTGGCAGTAGATGTTTGGGTATGAGAGCAAATCTTTACTTAGAATTATTTTAGTATTTCATGGACGAGCCATCGAATGCAAAAACTAAAACTAATGACTCTCCAGAATATTTTTTCTGAAATACTATTACATTTCATTGTAATCATTAACAGTGTTTAAAGTGAAAGTCGCTCTGTCATGTCCAGCTCTTTGCAATCTAATGGACTCTACAGTCAATGGAATTCTCCAGGCCAGAATACTGGATTGGGTATTTCCCTTCTCCAGGGGATCTTCCCAAGTCAGCAATGGAACCCAGGTCTCCCATGTTGCAGGTGGATTCTTTACCAGCTGAGTAACCAGGGAATGATGTTTACAGAAATGATACAACTAGAATTGTTTCTTTTCACAGATATTTATTACCCTATTTCTCTGTGTCAGGTATTATTTTAGACAACATTGGAAATACAGTGGGAAAATAAGAGAGAAAATGTTTATGCTCCAGAGTGGTTTACTTTTGAGGGAGTGAGGAGAACAGTTAAACAATAAATAAAGAAATTAAGAAATAAGAAAATATATGTGCAATAAATAAAATGAAACAGGGTTTTGTGACAGAAAGTGCCTAGTGGATACATAATAGTTCAAAGGAGGTTTATTTGAAGGAATAATAAGAAATTAGGCCTTGAACAAATTTTGGAATGAGAAGAAACAATAGAGAATGAGTTAATAGTAGATTGTAGAAGCAGAAATAATCTAAAAATTTTGTTCTTAATTTCATTCTATCAACAAGCTCTTGTTATTCAGAGTGAATAGATGACACTTGTGAGGTTCAAGTTTTGTTGGCTGTTTTATATAAACCTCATTATCATTTTTAAACTGCTATATAAAAGCTAATTCTTCAGAATGAGTATTTTCTCTAATTGTCAAAAAATTATTCATACCTCTTAAAATAAGACATATTTGAGAGACACCTCCCCATGTCATAAAAGAAGCAAAAGTCACCTGAGGATTATCTAGGAAATGTAATTAGTTTACTCATTATTGCTATTGATTAAAGGATCTAGACTTTGTGAAGTTGTATACAAATTTGCATATTTCTCCAGATGGAACTGACAACCCCAGAGATTAGAATTTATGGCTCTGTTGAACATTACCCTGTTATCCTAACATTGCCTAGCTTTGTAAATGCTATTTGAACTGGTTTTAACATCTGTTTCCCTGATTAATTAATAAGTATAAAAACTATGTGATGCTTCTTTACTTTTATTGGAGTTGGAGTCATGTTTTAATTTTTTAAACATATTTTATTATGTGAGACACAACTAAATCTTGGTTGCTACGGTCAATGGCATCCATAGCTCTCTCCTTTCTTGCTTATTTAAATGTAAGAGAAAACAGAGAACTCTCTGATCTAAGAATTATTCAAGTATATTTGTAAAAAAAATGTTGATATTTGGTTTTGTCTTCATTTTCATTCTTTTTGCTGACTACTTTCATAGGGCATTCTCATTACCTGAAAAGATACTTCCTAATCCTTTCACCCCTTAAACTGCAGTAAAGTATACTTCTACCTTCTCAGTCACCCATTCACATAATAATCAATTAGTCCCAATGATGTACTAACTCATAAATTTTAAAGTCATTCATCCTAATTTCTGATTCTTCTTCTGATAATTCTTATCCTTCATAGACTCAGTTTAGAGTACCATTGTACTTGCTCTTGAATCTCAGAAAGACTTCAACACCTTAATATTTTCCAACCAGATTATTGACTCTCTTTTAACCTTTCTGATGTGTTTTCTATCTCTACATTGTTGAAATGATGATGATGTGTCTGAATTGCTTTCTCATAATCATCTTAACTTCCTTTCCTGAACTTGTAGCTTTTCTTCATAGCAGCGGACAAGATCCTAGTCCAGAATGATGACTGTATTCACTTTCCTTAGTGTTATGTAAAGGAAACTAATCCCTATTTTAAAGACAAATCAATTAAAAAACACATCCTAAAACTTATTTGATTAGATGAGAATCCACATGAGCCATGCATTTGTTTATAAATTTCTATTAAATTCAGTTCAGTTCAGTTTAGTTGTTCAGTCATGTCCAACTCTTTGCGATCCCATGAATTGCAGCATGCCAGGCCTCCCTGTCCATCACCAGCTCCTGGAGTTCACTCAGACTCATGTCCATCGAGTCGGTGATGCCATCCAGCCATCTCATCCTCTGTCATCCCCTTCTCCTCCTGCCCCCAATCCCTCCCAGCATCAGGGTCTGTTCCAATGAGTCAACTCTTCACATGAGGTGGCCAAAGTATTGGAGCTTCAGCTTTAGCATCAGTCCCTCCAATGAACACCCAAGACTGATCTCCTTCAGAATGGATTGGTTGGATCTCCTTGCAGTCCAAGGGACTCTCAGGAGTCTTCAACACCACAGTTCAAAAACATCAACTCTTTGGCACTCAGCTTTCTTCACAGTCCAACTCTCACATCCATACATGACAACTGGAAAAACCATAGCCTTTATTAGACGGACCTTTGTTGGCAAAGTAATGTCTCTGCTTTTGAATATGCTATCTAGGTTGGTCATAACTTTCCTTCCAAGGAGTAAGTGTTTTTTAATTTCATGGCTACAGTCATGATCTGCAGTGATTTTGAAGCCCTCCACAAATAAAGTCTGACACTTTTTCCACTGTTTCCCGATCTATTTCCCATGAAGTGATGGGACCAGATGCCATGATCTTCGTTTTCTGAATGTTGAGCTTTAAGCCAACTTTTTCACTCTCCTCTTTCACTTTCATCAAGAGGCTTTTGAGTTCCTCTTCACTTTCTGCCATAAGGGTGGTGTCATCTGCANCACTCAGCTTTCTTCACAGTCCAACTCTCACATCCATACATGACAACTGGAAAAACCATAGCCTTTATTAGACGGACCTTTGTTGGCAAAGTAATGTCTCTGCTTTTGAATATGCTATCTAGGTTGGTCATAACTTTCCTTCCAAGGAGTAAGTGTTTTTTAATTTCATGGCTACAGTCATGATCTGCAGTGATTTTGAAGCCCTCCACAAATAAAGTCTGACACTTTTTCCACTGTTTCCCGATCTATTTCCCATGAAGTGATGGGACCAGATGCCATGATCTTCGTTTTCTGAATGCTGAGCTTTAAGCCAACTTTTTCACTCTCCTCTTTCACTTTCATCAAGAATCGTTTTAGTTCCTCTTCACTTTCTGGCATGAGGGTGGTGTCATCTGCATATCTGAGATTATTGATATTTCTCCCAGCAATCTTGATTCCAGCTTGTGCTTCTTCCAGCCCAGCATTTCCCATGATATACCCTGCAAAGACGTTAAATAAGCAGACAGTATACAGCCTTGGTGTACTCCTTTTCCTATTTGGAACCAGTCTGTTGTTCCATGTCCAGTTTTAACTGTTGCTTCCTGACCTGCATACAGGTTTTTCAAGAGGTAGGTTAGGTGGTCTGATATTCCCATCTCTTGAAGAATTTTCCACAGTTAATTGTGATCCACACAGTCAAAGGCTTTGGCATAGTCAATAAAGCAGAAATAGATGTTTTTTTTCGGAACTCTCTTGCTTTTTCGATGATCCAATGGATGTTGGCAATTTGATCTTTGGTTCCTCTGCCTTCAGATGTTCCAACCTGAACATCTGAAAGTTCATGATTCATGTATTGCTGAAGCCTACCTTGGAGAATTTTGAGCATTACTTTACATGTCTGTTTTAATCTATAGTTTCACTCTCCATCCTTCCCTCTTCATTATGGCAGTTTATTTGTTGAAAAATTTAATAACATCTGTTTTATCTTTGAATTGTTTATCCTATAGAGTTTTCCATCATCTATTTTTATCTTTCTTTTTTTATCATATTTTTAAAATTTATTTATTTTAATTTGAGGCTAATATCTTACAATATTGTATTGGTTTTGCCCTACATCAACATGAATCCACCACAGGTATACACATGTTCCCCATCTTGAACCCCCCTCCCACCACCTCTCATACCATCTCTCTGGGTCATCTCAGTGCACCAGCCCCAAGCGTCCTGTATCTTGCATCGAACCTGGACTGGCGATTCATTCCACATATGATATTATACATGTTTCAATGCCATTCTCCCAACCATCCCACCCTTGCCCTCTCCCACAGAGTTGAAAAGACTGTTCTATATATCTGTGTCTCTTTTGCTGTCTCACATACAGGGTTATTGTTACCATCTTTCTAAATTCCATATATATGTGTCAGTATACTGTATTGGTGTTTTTCTTTCTGCCTTACTTCACTCTGTATAATAGGCTCCAGTTTCATCCACCTCATTAGAACTGATTCAAATGTATTCTTTTTAATGGCTGAGTAATACTCCATTGTGTATATGTACCACAGCTTTCTTATCCATTCATCTGCTGATGGGCATCTAGGTTGCTTCCATGTCCTGGCTATTATAAACAGTGTTGCAATGAACACTGGGTGGGGTACACGTGTCTCTTTCAATTCTGGTTTCCTCTGTGTGTATGCCTAGCAGTGGGATTGCTGGGTCTGATATATCGTGGTATTGTTTAACATGGTCCCCTTTTCATTGTGTTATAAGTTGGGTGTGAAGATTTGTGGTTCAGGTTACTTCACTGATGTGTGTTCCATCAGGAGGCACATAGATTGTGTTTCACAATAGTAATATTCTGGTTTTATCATTATTTCTTCATTTATTATAAAACAGATTACCATTTTGAAGACTCTACTTAATTGGTGCATTTTGAAAGTCATCATCATGGTACAACTACATAGAAAGACAGACACCATCCAGGTGCCTCCTGATGCTTCCATCAAGGAAACACATCGATGATGTATTCTTGAACCACAAGCCTTCACATCCAACTTGCGACACAGTGAACAGGGGATCATTCTAACCAACACCATGAAATAGATGTAAGAGATGCAGTTTCAGTTCCTGAGTCAGGAAGATTTCTTGGAGGAGGAAATGGCAGTCCACTCTCGTATTTTTACCTGGGAAATTTCAAGGACAATGGAGCCTGGTGAGCAGCAGCCCTTGAGGTTGTATAAAGTTGGACAGGACTGAGTGACTATGCAATACCAGTGCTCCTCTTCATTTATTATTTGGAATACTTTCTAAAAGGAAACTTTCTTCACCAGCTCTTTTGCTACCTAGAGGCAGTTCAAATAGAAAAGGTAGAATAAATGCAATATTTTCCCCTTTATTTACCAGTTTCAGAGTTATCATTTGGTTCCTTGAATCCTTCAAAGGGATAATGGGGCTATGTGTGTGTGTACATGATTTTACCATCATGAACTCATGAATTTATACATATCTGATATAGTTAAATCCATCAAAGCTTTCATGCTCATTTAGAAGATCTTTGGCCAGTGGAGATTCTTTGAAATGGCTGTTGAGTTTTTTTTGAGATGACCTTGGTAATACTTTATAAATTTCCTACTTTCTGCTATTCTAATATACTTACAGACTCATTCTTAGGTTATTATTAATGGAAATAATGTTTAAAGACCACAGTCTGTGACTTCAGTGTTGCTGATTGCTACTGGTATTATTAAAATTATTTCTAGGTCTTTAAGTGGACAGAGTTAGCAAATATGTATTATTTGATTTCTTTTTGAATATTTCAAAGGTACATTCATGCTGACAACTCTTTCATTTCAGAACCGCAGATCTTAAACTCATAGAACTTAAACACTCAACCTTAGCTGCAAAACTTGAAAGTCATCATCATGGTACCACTACATGATTGAGTGTTTAAACTTCACAAAATGAAATACATAAACCTAAAATTAGTTTTCTCTAATTTGAGAAAGAAGAATATCTAATTTTAGGAAAAACTGATACCCATTTCTTTTTAAACTTTCCCTTTGAAAAAGAAATATTTCCAAAATCTCAGCCAGTCATTTCCCTAAAAGTGATGTTGATGAGTTGTTTAAAATAGTAGCTAAAGAAGCTGAAACTCCAATACTTTGGCCACACGATGTAAAGAGCTAACTCTTTTGAAAAGACCCTGATGCTGGGAAAGTTTGAGGGCGGGAGGAGAAGGGGACGACAGAGGATGAGATGGCTGGATGGCATCACCGACTCAATGGACATGAGTTTGGGTAAACTCTGGGAGTTGGTGATGGACAGGGAGGCCTGGCGTGCTGTGGTTCTTGGGGTCACAGAGAGTTGGACATGACTGAGTGACTGAACTGAACTGAAAATCTTTGAGTATATTCAGTGAGCATCAAAATACAATAGGTGAATAGCATATTTTGATTATGTGATTAATAAATCATTTACAAAATTATAATCAAAGTGTAGTGCTTTACAGGATTATGTTAGATTCTCTAGTGTGACTTTACCCTACAGTTTAGAGGAATCTGCATTTGAATAAAAATATATACCCTTTGCTTCCAACTAATTCTAGCATTAAGCTCCCAAGAAACTATGTTAAAGCTCCCATGACTCCTGAATATGTTCTTGCTTTGTCTACAGATAAAAAGCTTTTGACTTGAGCAAATTAGTGGTAGATTCTTTTTGTTATAGTNGCTAACTCTTTTGAAAAGACCCTGATGCTGGGAAAGTTTGAGGGCGGGAGGAGAAGGGGACGACAGAGGATGAGATGGCTGGATGGCATCACCGACTCAATGGACATGAGTTTGGGTAAACTCTGGGAGTTGGTGATGGACAGGGAGGCCTGGCGTGCTGTGGTTCTTGGGGTCACAGAGAGTTGGACATGACTGAGCGACTGAACTGAACTGAAAATCTTTGAGTATATTCAGTGAGCATCAAAATACAATAGGTGAATAGCATATTTTGATTATGTGATTAATAAATCATTTACAAAATTATAATCAAAGTGTAGTGCTTTACAGGATTATGTTAGATTCTCTAGTGTGACTTTACCCTACAGTTTAGAGGAATCTGCATTTGAATAAAAATATATACCCTTTGCTTCCAACTAATTCTAGCATTAAGCTCCCAAGAAACTATGTTAAAGCTCCCATGACTCCTGAATATGTTCTTGCTTTGTCTACAGATAAAAAGCTTTTGACTTGAGCAAATTAGTGGTAGATTCTTTTTGTTATAGTTGTTTATTACTTTCACATGACATAATTTTTTTCATTTGATAAATATTGGGTGCATAATTTCCAGGAGTGCATAATTTCCCTGTTCTAGATGCTAGGGAAATTATAGCAAAAAAGCCCCACCTGTTATTGGACTTAATGGAGAGATGAGAGAAAGTCTGTCAACCATCTATTTCATATGTGTCAACTGTTTATAAGACAAAATAGAACAGAAAATGGGAATGAGAGTGATTAGATTATGGATATTACTCTAGATAGGGTGTCAGAGGACACCTGCTGTTTGTATCACCTTCATAATTCTGATACCATTTTTTAAAAATTTCAAAATCAGCAAGAGTCTAGCTGGCAAATATCTACGTAATAGCTGGATTCCTGCTGGTTAATAAGAAACACTATGGCAAGAGATTAGCTTTCAAAATGTAACCTGATTCTCATGCCACATGAGATTTGAATAACGTGCTTCTACATATAGTCATTGTACAAACATTGCTTGGTATGTGGAATGTGCTGGGCACTGTGATTGATGCTAAAAGTATAGAGAAAAACAATATAAACCTTACATTTAAGTTCAGGAGCTGAACAGTTGGACAAACCTGGCATGTGCATCTTAGCATCCCAAGTCTACTGAATAATCACTGGGAAAGAAGTTAAAACTTTTTATTAAACATTTTCAAAGTCCCTGTAGATTATTTAGTGTGGAGTCAGAGTTAAGAATGAATAACTGGGAGAGGAATGCAGTTGTAAATTACTGTTTCAGCATCTACCAACACAATTTCACCAGTGTTTCTCACTTGTAGTTCCTAAGGCTGCCATAAGACAACATTCTCTTTTCTCTTGCTCTTCCAAAAATATCTGCACAGTTTTCAGGTCACTAGAACGCAGTATTGTGAAGCTGCAAATGGAAGTTTTATAGTCAGGCTTTTCGTATGTGACCTGACAACCTCTATGTCTCTGAACTCAGATTGGCCTTTCATCTATGGTTTCTGAGCCACAGACCTCTTCTGTTGCCATTCTGTTTTCTTTTTCAAGCAATAAGTTTAGTTTCATAGCAACTGATATATTTATTTGTTGCATTTGTTCTCTTTTTACTAAGATTCTTCCACAAGAGTAAGGAAGAATGACTCCCCACGATGCCTACATCATTACTGCAAGTACCTGTGACTATGGACTCCCCCAGGGCTCAGTGGTTAAGAATCCACCTGCAGTGCAGGAGCCATAGGAGACACACGTTCAATCCTGGGGTCTGGAAGATCCCTTGGATAAGAGCATGACAACCCACTTCAGTATTCTTGCCTGGAGAATCCCATGGACAGAGGAGCCTGCTGGACTACAGTCCATGTGTGTGTGTGTGTGCTAAGCCGCTTCAGTGGTGTCCAACTCTTTGCAACCCTATGGATTTTAGCCTGCCAGGCTCTTCTAGGCAAGAATACTGAAGTAGGTTGCCATACCTTCATCCAGAGGACCATTCTAACCCAGAGATCAAACCCATGTCTCTTACATCTCCTGCATTGTCAGGTAGGTTCTTTACCAGTAGCACCACCTGGGAAACCCCAGGCTACAGTCTAGAGGGTTGGGAAGAGTCTGACATGATTGAAATGACTTAGCATACACATATGTACTTGTGTTTATATTAGGCTACTTGGCAAAGGGAAATGAAGATAGCAAATGGAATTAGGTTGCTCATTAGCTGACATTTAGATAGGGAGATTAGCTTGTATTATCCAATTGAGTTAATTGTAATCAAAAGGGTCCTTAAATGTGGAAGAGGGAGAAGAAGAGTCAGAGTGATGTCAAGTGAGAAATACTCGAAAGTCCTTTGCTACTTTTGAAGGAATGCAGCCATAGCCAAGGAATGCAGGGAGCCTCTAGAAACTGAAAAAGATAGAGAACTGAACTCTTGGTTAGAGCTTCAATAAAGGAATACAGCTCTGCAGGCACCTTTATTTTAACCTGGTGAGACCCATTTTGGACTTCAGACCTCTAGAGCTGTAAGATAATACATTTGGTTGCCTGAAGCTACTGAATTTATGGTAATTAGTTATAGCAAAGGAAAGGAAACCAATGCATTACCAAAAGCTTTTTGTTTGTTTGTTTTTTTAATTGAAATATAGTTCCCTGGTGGCTCAGAAGGTAAAGAATCTGCCTGCAATGCTGGAGACCTGGGTTCCATCCCTAGGTCAGGAAGATCCCCTGGAGAAGGGAATTGCAACCCACTCCAGTATTCTTGCCTAGAGAATTCCGTGGATGGAGGAGCCGTGGCAGGCTACAGTCCACGGGTCCCAAAGAGTAGGACGTAACTGAGTGACTATTGCTTTCGTTCTCATAATTGCTTTGCAATGTTGTGTTGCTTTCTGCTATACAACTATGTGTATCAGTCATATGTACACATGTAATCCCTCCCTCTTGAGCCTCCCTGCACATATCCTACCCTTCTAGATCATCACAAAATACCAAGCTGCGCTCCCTGTGCCAGATAGCTTCTCACTAGATATTTTACACATGGTAATATGTAGATGTCAATGTTACGCTCTCAGTTCATCCCACCTTTTCTTTCCTATCCTTTGGACTGATTCAATGGTCTTAATTCTGGGAAACTGCCTCCAGCATAAATAAATTTTGCAATAATTTTTCCCGTTAGATACAGAGGTTCATCCAGTAAGTAAGCCTCCATAAGTTTATTCATTACCATTCTGCTATTGCTGCTGCTGCTAAGTCGCTTCAGTCGTGTCCAACTCTGTGCGACCTCATAGATGGCAGCCTGCCAGGCTGCCCCATCCCTGGGATTCTCCAGGCAAGAACACTGGAGTGGGTTGCCATTTCCTTCTCCAATGCATGAAAGTGAAAAGTGAAAGTGAAGTCGTTCAGTTGTGTCCGACTCTTCTCCCGGGCTCCTCCATCCATGGGATTTTCCAGGCAAAAGTACTGGAATGGGCTGCCATTGCCTTCTCCGTCATTACCCTAGACATCCCCAAATGTGGATGTGTTCACAGTGTATATAGTTTAGACTGTGGCATATCTATTATATTACAAAATCGAGTTTAATCCTGATTAAGAACAAGTCCAGTAAAGGATTCCCACATAGTGTGTCAAGTTTTAGAAGAACTGGTTATATTATGTCATATCTGAGCAAAAATTTCATGTCAAAAGTCATGCTGATACTGCCAAAGTTTGTACTAATCAAAGTTGCTGACAAAGCTAAAGCTAAGTCAGCAACAAAATAATTTAATTCTTAGCGCAATTAGCAGATAATAGTTTATATACTGAACTTTAAAGTTTTCTTATTTAACTGAAATAAACTTGGATGATGATGAGTTTTTCCATTATTATCTCTGCTTTAAATGTGAAAAATTTGAGGAACAACTCAGGAGAGTACTTCCTGGATTTATTTTCCATTTTTGCTTATTGCTTTTCAGAGAAAAATTAAAGTTTAATCATAGATTGGAGTAATGGAATCAAATAAAAGTGAAAAAATGACTCAAAATTCAGAGGTGAAACATTAATAGGATCCAAGACAATCTCTGAACAAGGTTTTAACTCCAGAGCTTCTGTAATGACTGAAGTGGAACTAAGAAAACTTGTGGTGGAGAAACTGTGCCTTTCCCCAGTCATCATGAAACCAGGAATCCAGGTCCAAAAGGTCTGTTCTGCTTTAAAAATTCTCTTCAAAGGTGATTAAGTGCAAAAGTAATATAATAAAATAAGAACTAAAAGGTAGAGATTTCAATCATAGCTCTGGCCGTCTCTCAAACACAATCAATGTTTTTCATTTCCTGTATCTAAAATTTTCCCTAGGTGAGGACTGGTCTTCTGAAATCCAGAAATTCCAGTTGCCTATGTTCTTTTCAGATAAAGCTTACAGGGGGAAAAACATAACTTCTGTGAAGTTTGACTGAGTAGGTATTTTCTTTGTCTTTTGCTTTCTCTTCCTGAGAATCTAGGAAATATACAGCCACTCATCCTTGAGGATTAGTGGAAGGCCTCCTCACTGAGACTTAGATCTTGCCAGTCAAAATATGCATTTTCATCCCTCCAGAATGCTAAGGATTTTGAGAAAACAGAGATGTCATTACAGGAAATGAACTCATGCATGTGATTGTGCACTAACTTATCTTAAAAACTTAATGGGCAATTTCTATTATATTTTGATTCTGTAATGGTCCAAGTAAATGCGGCTTTATTTTCTCTTGGACACTGTGCCTCTGTCATTCAATGCCAATATAGGGCAATAAGACTCAACTGGCTATGCTTTTCCTTAGGAGAAAATAACTGTAAAATAATATTTAATACATACTTCATTTATATTTTCCTACAAAATTGTACCTTAAAAAAAAGATAAACTACCACTTCAGTAAATCTCAACTATTAATGAGCTCTGATAATACCACACTGGTTTAAGTACTCAGTCTGTTTTAAGGAAAAATTTTAAAATCTTTTTTGGATATCTGTGTTATATAAGTTTCTAGGGGTACCATGCTACACCTTGACTGCCTGAAGTTGAGAGGTTTTCTATTACTGACTCTATTTTCCCTGTTAAACTAAGCTCATCAGTGACTACATCATAATACTTTTAAGAAGCACTTTAGCTTACTCTAAATTCTTCTTTGCATCATCTTTGTACAAGAGAAAGATCTTTCTGAAATGTTCCCTTTTCATAACCAGCACAGAGAGGTAAGAAACATGAAAGCATTTGTGTTAGCTTTCTAGGGCTGCCATAACAAAGTACTAGACACTAGATAGCTTAAACAGTAGAAGTGTATTTACTCAGTTCTAGAAGTTTCAGGTCTGAGATCAGGTTATCCATAGGATTGATTTTTTCTGAGGCCTTTTTCCTCGTGTGTAGATAGCCATTTTCTCCTGTGTCTTCACAGCAGCTTCACTTTGTGTATGTCCGTATTCTAATCTCCTCTTGTTAAAAGTACATCAGTCTTAGATTATGGCCCATCCCTATGAGCATACTTAACTTTAATAAATTCCTTAAAGGCTCTGTGTTCAATACAGTCACATTTTGAGATAAAGAGGTTAAAACTTCAACATATGGGTTAGGGGGGTTGCACAAGTTAGCTTATAACAGAATTCCACAAAAAGCCTTTACCATTTAGTTTTTATAGGCAAAGAGCTTCTTTTTCCTGGACTATTCTCCTTCTTTCTTTTCTTGGTCTCAACCGTAGAATAAGCATACAAACTTGAATTGCATTGATTACCTTGTAGACAATCTAGCACATTCCCCAACTACCTCATTCTATATTTTGTTCAAATTTGTTTTTACAGTATTACTGTTTTTTTTTCCCCCAAACTGTGATATTTGTGTGCAAAGTCTTAATTTTTGGAATATATATAATGACTTTTTCCATGCTTTCAAAAAGCTTTCTGTAAGTAAATTGATTTTTTTTAAGATAATACATTTTTAAAGATGAATAATTCTACCCCACAGGGCTTCCCTCGGGGATGCAACACTAAAGAATCTACCTGAAATACAGGAGACCCAGGAGATCCAGATTTGATCCCTGGGTCAGGAAGATCCCCTGGAGGAGGCCATGGCAACCCACTCCAGTATTCTTGGTAGGAAAATTCCATGGACAAAAGACCGTGGTGGGCTACAGTCCATGGTGTCACAGGGTCGTACACAACTGAAGCACTGAGCACGCATGCATGCATGCACAAAACTCTACACTTTATGTAGGTGAACTGCCACAGCTATGATGGGGAGGATGGGGACTGGAAACAAAATGAGTCAGAAAAATGCCATAGCCCTAAAAGTTCAAGAAATCCATATAAAAATTAATGAGGTAAATGGTTTTCACAGTGTTCCAAGTTTTTCATGTTAAATAAACATGTTTTTATCCTCTATATTAAATTTTAAGTATCCTTTAAAATATAACCACAACAATTAAAGAGAATACATTTCTAGGAATTTTTTCTTGAATAGCAATAGAAATTTTATCATACACTAAACAATCACTATAAAATAAATCGTAAGTTTTGTTATTTTTATCTCCCTCCCTTTTACTCTGTAAGAAGATAGGCCTACAGAGCTAAAGGTTCTTATTACATTTAAATTTGATAACTGGTCTGTCTCCCTTTTCATTTCCTTTCTCTTTTCCATCTTCTGCTATGATTTTCTGGTATCTCAAAATAGGAAACCTTCACATGAGTCAAATTCTCTGTTTTCCTCTGTAAGTCAATAAAATCCCGCCTTAGAGTGTGCGAATCTTCGTTATTCTGTCAGTGCCACAGTGTCCTCAGCATGACATGCCTCAGCTCTGGAGTCAGAGTATCTCATTTATTTTCCATAAGTGGATCCTTAAGAGATGACATCACTATTGCTCCTCCCCCCATTAGGCAAGAAGCTGTCTGTACCTGTTGAAATTACAAGAGATTTGTCAGTTTCTAAAATAGCCGGCTTCCTCTTCAGCTGTGGTATATTTCTTTAAGAAGTAATGTTTAAATAGCTATTTCATTTAGATGGAATAGAGTATTAAGTGTTTTTTCACATGACTGCCAGATCTAGGATGTCATTGTTCTAGTTTTCTTTCAAAATAGTGTTTATGAGTGAAATTCTCATTATGAAAATGTCTAGTTTGGTTATAAGAAAGTTAGTATAATACTGATTCACAAAGAAACACAAATGAGATGCTCAAATACTTCGTGTCATCCAAGTGGCTCAATACAGTTTTGGAAATGTATTCTATATTGACTTTTAAGCACTGAAGACAGTCTTAGCCTGAATGACTTAAGATGATAATTCTAAAAATGTATTTGATTTCAAACTTCTTTTTAGCAGCAAAATATTTTTGCTATATGATCTTAAATGCACTCATGTGCTGTTGCTTCAATTGTGTCCAACTCTTTGCAACCCTATGGACTGTAGCCCAAAGGCTCCTCTGTCCTTGGGATTGTCCAGGCAAGAATACTGGAGTGGATTGCCATGCTCTCCTCCTGCGGGTCTTCCCAACCCAGAGATTAAAACCGTGTCTGCTGTGTCTTCTGCATTCCAGGCAGATTTTTTACCACTGAGTCTCTGGGGGAAGCTCCACAATCATAAATAAATAGATATTCATATCTCTATCTTTTTTTATAGGAATACATATTATATTGTGTATTTCACTTACAATAAAAATGTGAGGTATTCTTGAAGTTCTGCTTTATAATTACTACCCTGTTCTTTATTTCGTTCTTCATTGTGATCTCTGAAAAGTCTTTTTTTATTTTAAATATCTGAGGCTATGGGAATAGATTTGATTCTCAGCAACTGAAATTAAGTGTTTTAACAGCTTGTATGAAAAATCACCCTAACATAGTAGCATGCCCTTGTGATTCTAAGTTGGAATCAGGCAAAAATATAGAATAAGAGAAAGTTTCTCAGTACCCCAGTCTTCTACTTTTGTAAACTTCTGGTATTTTCCTCTAAACTTTGCCCTCCTGAGACACACGTTGTCAGATTTTTCTCTCTGAAATTATTGGAATTTTTTTTCAGTTTCTTAACTTACCACTTTTAACAAATTTCTGCTAAATATGACCCTTATCAAGAATATTTGTATTTAAAAAGCAACAGTATCAGAAGTTCTAAGAGTAGACTCCAACTCCTCCATAGTGGTGGATAAACTTGGAGTTGGGTGTTAGGTAGAAGCTTTCCTGGGGCTTCCCATATCAAGTTGCTGGAGATGTGGACTTCATTATCTGTTCATCACCCTGACCTTACCCATCTCCTCGCCTTTGCTACTTTTATTGTACATATGTTACATATATAAAAGTTGCTGTCACATAAGGATTTGAACTGTTCATAAAAATCTGTGAATAATTGGATAGTATCTCTACAAAGTTGCATTCTTAGAGTTTTTGTCCCCATAAACAAAACTCTATCTCAGTTCAGGCTGTCACAACAGTACACAATAGACTAAATGGCTTAGACATTAGAAATTGATTTCTCACATTTGTAGAAAAAATGTCTGCATGGTTGGACTCTGCTGAGGACACTCCTCTTGGTTTGTAGACGGTCATCAAATCGCAGTGCTTGCACAGAGAGAAGTCAAGTGTATCCTCTTTTTATAAAAGCACTAATACCACCATAAGTATCCCACTTTCATGACCTAATGGAACCATAATTACTCTCAAAGGCCCCACCTCCAAATATTATGACATTGAGGGGTTAGGGCTTCAGTATATAAATCTTGGCAGGGATACCACCATTCAGTACATATATTCTCAGATATCGACAATTGACTCTCAGTTCAGTTAAGTTCACATCAGTCGCTCAGTGGTGTCCGACACTTTGTGAGCCCATGAATTGTAGCNCATGACCTAATGGAACCATAATTACTCTCAAAGGCCCCACCTCCAAATATTATGACATTGAGGGGTTAGGGCTTCAGTATATAAATCTTGGCAGGGATACCACCATTCAGTACATATATTCTCAGATATCGACAATTGACTCTCAGTTCAGTTAAGTTCACATCAGTCGCTCAGTGGTGTCCGACACTTTGTGAGCCCATGAATTGTAGCATGTCAGGACTCCCTGTCCATCCCCAAATCCCAGAGTTTACTCAGACTCACATTCATCGAGTCAGTGATACCATTCAGCCATCTCATCCTTGGTTGTCCCCTTCTCCTCCTGCCCCCAATCCCTCCCAGCATCAGAGT
>SJYA01005434.1:0-25360 GCA_006410615.1 Neotragus moschatus
CTGTTCCCTGTGGGTGCCGCCCTCTCCTGGTTCCTCCGTCCGTGTGCCCTTAGCCACGTGAGCCTGTGAAGCAACCAGCTTCTTGCTCCTTGCACAGTCTTGGCTGACTCTTTGGACCCTGTGGACTGTAGCCCTCCTACCTCCTCTGTCCATGGGGTTTCCCAGGCAAGAACACTGGAGTGGGTTGCCATTTCCTCCTCCAGGGATCTTCCTGACAGAGGGATCAAACCCATGTCTCCTTAAGGCTCCTGCATTTGGCAGGATTCTTTACCACTGAGCCAGCACGGAAGCCTATGAAGCACAGCATCTAATATCTATTGACTGCTTGATAGAAATGAGGTTGGAATGTATGGAACTGCTGATATGTGACCATCTTTACCCCAAAAAGGACTGTTTCATGCAGCTCAGGCTCAACCTGTACGGGAACTTAGTATGATGGCCATGGGACATGGAGAGTTTACTCTGTGCTCTGGTGACTAGAGCGATCCCCAGCCTTTCAGGACCAGGTTTCCTGGAAGGCAATTCTTCCATGGACCAGGGTGAGAAGGGATGGCTTCAGGATGATTTAAGAGCATTACATTTAGTGTGCATTTAATTTCTATTATTGTTATATAAGCCCCACCTCAGATCGCAAGGCAAGAGTTTGGAGACCCCTGTTTTGGTCTACAAGCCTTCCACACATTCCCACTGTAACTTCAGCCCCATGAGGTCCACACAGTTATTATCATCCTTGCTTTATAGATGGAGAAACTGAGGCCCAGAAAGGTCAAGGAACCTGGTGGAGGCTACCCAGCTGACAAGGGGACCGAGCTGGGACTTGAACCCTGTCTGGCTGCAGAGTACCTCTCACTGATATGTCAAGACATCACTTCTGCTTGTCCTTTCCTGGGAAGACACTGCCACTGTGTATGGGGGTGAGAACGGTGTAGAGAGAGCTCTAGAGATCCAGATTCAGTTGCTGATGTGGAGAACAAGTAGGTGATGAAGGAGATGCGCTGAGAAATCTGAGCTGGTCAGTGACATGAAATTTGCAAGAAGCCGATTTCAGTGAGAATCTCTGGACAAACTGCAGAGACCTTGGAAGAGGGGAACTGTTTGGGACTTCAGTACATACAAGGGTGTCAGAGGATCCCAGGCAGGTTCCAGAGATGACGCAGAAGCCAACACGTCTTTAGGAGAAGCTTATGATGCTGGAAGAAGGGGCCTCCTCCTCTGTGGGCTCTGATCCACGTCAAGCAGATGACCGTAAAGGAAGCAGGTCTTAGAGGCTGAGTCAGCTCAGGCTGCTGTGCAGAATGGCAGAGACTGGGGGGCTCAAGCAACACAAACTTGTGTTCTCACTGTTCAGGAGGCTGAAAATCCCAAATAAGGTGCCAGCAGAGGTGGTTTCTGAGAAGGCCTCACTTCCTGGCTTGCAGATGTCCTTCTGGTTGTATCCTCATCCGACCTTCCCTCTGTGTGCCCACTTCCGGTGTCTCCCCTTCTTTTTTTTTTTTTTTAAATGATTTATTTATTTACTTTTGGCTGCACTGAGTCCTTGTTGCCATATGCAGACTTTCTCTAGTTGCGGCGAGTGAGGTCTGCCCTTCTCACTGAGATGGCTTCTCTTGCTGTGGAGCACGGGCTCTCGGGCGCTTGGGCCTCAGGAGTTCCAGCATGAGGCCTCACAGTAGTTGTGGCTCATGGGCTTAGTTGCTCTGTGGCATGTGGAATCTTCCTGGACCAGCGGTGAAACATGTGTCCCACTATACCACCAGGGAAGTCCTCTTTCCCTCTTCTTATAAGGACACCAGTCCTATTAGATTACAGCCCCACCCTTATGACCTGATTTAACCTTAATTACCTCTCTTAATTGCCACAGCTTATGGCTCAGATGGTAAAGCATCTGTCTACAATGCGGGAGACCTGGGTAAGGGAACAACACAGGACCAGATGGGCGAATGACATCACTGACTCAATAGACCTGAGTTTGAGCAAACTCTGGGAAGTGATGAAGGGTGATTGCAGCCATGAAATTAAAAGATGCTTACTCCTTGGAAGGAAAGTTATGACCAACCTAGACAGCATGTTAAAAAGCAGACACATTACTTTGTCAACAAAGGTCCGTCTAGTCAAGGCTATGGTTTTTCCAGTAGTCATGTATGGATGTGAGAGTTGGACTATAAAGAAAGCTAAGTGCCAAAGAATTGATGCTTTTGAGCTGTGGTGTTGGAGAAGACTCTTGAGAGTCCCTTGGATTGCAAGGAGATCCAACCAGTCCATCCCAAAGGAGATCAGTCCTGGGTGTTCATTGGAAGGACTGATGTTGAAGCTGAAATTCCAATACTTTGGACACCTGATGCGAAGAACTGACTCATTTGAAAAGACCCTGATGCTGGGAAAGATTGAGGGCAGGAGGAGAAGGGGACAGCAGAGGATGAGATGGTTGGATGGCATCACCGACTCAATGGACATGAGTGTGGGTGAACTCTGGGAGTTGGTGATGGACAGGGAGGCCTGGTGTGCTGTGGTCCATGGGGTTGCAGAGTCGGACTTGACTGAGCAACTAAACAACAACAACCTCCCTTAAGGCTTTATCTTGCCAGATGGCGCTAGTGGTAAAGAACTTGCCTGTTTGATCTCTGGGTCGGGAAGATTNCATGAGTGTGGGTGAACTCTGGGAGTTGGTGATGGACAGGGAGGCCTGGTGTGCTGTGGTCCATGGGGTTGCAGAGTCGGACTTGACTGAGCAACTAAACAACAACAACCTCCCTTAAGGCTTTATCTTGCCAGATGGCGCTAGTGGTAAAGAACTTGCCTGTTTGATCTCTGGGTCGGGAAGATTCCCTGGAGGAGGGCATGGCCACCCACCCAGTATTCTTCTCTGGAGAATCCCATGGACCGAGGCACCTGAGGGGCTACAGCCCATAGGGTTGCAAAGAGTCAGGCACGACTGAGAGACTTAGAACAGCACACATAGTCACAATGGGCAGTTAGAGCTTCTACATATAAACTGGGGTCAGAGAAGGATCAGTTCAGTTTACAGAGGTCAGTAGAGAAGAAGGCTGGACACAGCTGCCCTGATGTGAGGGGAGCAGGTCGGGGTGGGGAATCTGGCCGTGGAGCCTATTTCATATTGAAGAATCTGTGGCCCTAGACAGGTCCTTCCTCTCCTGGCACCTTGGGTTCCTCCACTGCTGAGTGGGGTGCTCACTCTTCTCCAGAGTCTCTCTGGACTATAACACTCTGTGATTCTCTAGGCATCTGCATAGCAAGTGAGAGCAGGCAGGCGTTCTGGAGCCAGTGTGTGTGGGATCAAATCCAGCTCCACCACTGAGTAGCCATGCGACAGGCGAGTGCCCTTCCTCCCGCCTCTCCAGGCTCATTTCTTGATCTGTTGTGATCCGGGCAGTAGTCACTCCTACGTCTAGGCTGGCAGGCTGAGAGTGGGGATTTCAGAAGCAACAGCTGAGGATCAGGAAGGACTAGGCAGAGATGGGAGGAAGCTGGTCTTTGAATTAGAGGGAAGAAAAGAGAGCCTGAATGCTGAGCGTCCACAGGAGCATTCCAGAGCAGAGGGAAGCCCACACCCCAAACCCACCTGGGATTCAAACCTCAGAACTCCACAGGCAGACCTCAGTGTTTCCCTAAGTGCCCAGCCAGCCCCGGCACCCAGCTTAGGAGCAAAAACCCCAGGGTTGGAAAGATTCACAATGGCCCAATGATAACCCCAAATAATTTTTCTTGAAACCACATATCATTTTCCTCTTAAAGAAACGAAATCTCTAATTAGAGTTTTCTCTGAACGTACTCTCTTTGAAAAAAAAATTAAAAATGTATAAGCCCTCCTGGATCATGTATGTATATTTCATTGCTGCATAATTGGGACCTTTGTCAGTAACAGGGTAGCTGGCGACAGCCTTTTAACGGGCTACAGATGCTAATGTGGAGAGAGACAATTCCCCCTCTTCGCTCAAATGTTCCAGCCAGAGACTAGAGTCCTCCCTAATAAGTATTTATGTCAAACTCCTTTTTGGGGAGCAGGGGGAGAAAGAGCAGCTGTAGCACGGTTGAAAGACGTCGCTCTGATTACAGTACGGCGGCAAAGGGAGGGGGCGATCATTTTTAGAGTGAAACAGTGTTAATCAAGTTAATCACAAAACCCGCGCTATAATTGCTTCTGCTCTCAGACAAAATTTTACTTTTATCTAAATTACTAAAGTGAGGAGAGTGCAATCCACTCTAATTTAGCTTTTGAGCTAAGGAGAAAGCGTGTGTGGAAGGCTGGAGAGGTTTTTAAACATCAGGAGAACTCATGCTATGGAATTCAACTCTCCTCCTCTCTCTCCCCCTCCCTCCTCCCTGCCTCCCTCCTCCCTGCCTCCCTCCTCCAGCCCTCCCTCCCTTCCTTCAAGACAGCTTAGCTCAGTAGTGAAAAGCTCAGGGTCCTGGATCTACCACGGAAGGCTGTGTTAACGAGTTCTTTAGCTTCTCAAAGTTCTCAGCTTCCTCATCTGTGAAGCGGGGATGAGAATGGTACTTACTTCAGGGTGGTGGGGCAGATTAAATGAGTTAGCAAGGATGAAGTACTTAGGATAGTGTTTAGTGCATGCACGTACACACACACACACACACCAACAACCACACTCCAGATGTCTCAGTCACTATCTTATCCCTCAATTTTCCTTCCTTTGTCGCCTCTCCTCCTCCCCCAGCCCCTCCCCTTCCTACTCCCCCATCTGTCTCTCCTCTTCTCCTCTGATCCCCAGCTCCTGTTACTAAGCACTTCAGTCTGTAGCTGGCACGACCTGTCCTTTGGGGAGCTCACAGCTTGGTTCTAAGTTCGTTTAAATCAAAGGACGAACATGGGCATGGACTCGAGAAAACGCTGAGAAGCCCAGAGGGACTGGACTGGAGGGGACCCTTTCTTCCAACTGGAAAATCAAGAAAGCCTTCATGGAAAAAAGTGGCATTGTAGCTGGGCACTGTGCCCAGACGTGGCGCTAGCAGGACGGGTAGAGTGGGGACGGGGACTCCAGGCAGAAGGACCAGCTTCGGCAGGGGCCTGGGGGTGGGATAGAGCACCCAGGACAGAGGGGCTGAGGCAGGTCCTCATCAGGTGGTCCTGATGACACACCCAAGCTACCGTCCTGCCCTGTGCTACGCTCAGGCTTCATCCAGGCCATCTTCCTTGCCTCAGTTTCCAGGAGACTCCAGGCTGGGTCCCCCAGTGACCACACGTGGCATTGCCATTTTCACTGCCACACCCCAGGCCTCCCTCCACCAGCGTCACCTCCTCCTATGCCGGCTCCTTGGGTCTCCCCAGTTCCTGCTTCGTCCAATGAGGAGCTGATGTCATCCAACTTGCCCGGAAACACAGATTAGAGAAAACACACACAGTCAATTTAACTGGCAATTAAACAGGCTCCCCTATGTAATTAGCGTCAAGACAGCTCACAATTACTACCGGGCGCGCGTTCACAGCAGAGGCTGCACATTTATATAAAGCGACAGTCACTGGGCGCTAATATCCTAACAGGAAGCGGAGGGAATCTGTGAAACCGTTTCAAGGAGGCAGCCCATCCTGTCCCTCTGCACTGTAAATAACTCTTTGTAAACGCAACTGTAAAATTAAAGAGGGAATGCTTGAAGAAGAAAAAATATTTACTCTGTGGAAAGTAACTGATTGCTCTTTTGAGATGACTGATTTCAGAAGACGAACCAGTTGGACCGTATTAGTAATAACAAACACCGCTGGTTGAGGGCCTCCCTGAACCAGGCTCAGGCCATACTTTATTGCATCCAAGTTATACAACAACTCTTTTACAGAGAGGAAAATTAAGGTCAGGGAAGGGAAGCAGTTCGCCCGAGGTCACATAGCTCACAAGGTGGGCAGCAGGATATAAACAGGGTCTGACTCCAGAATCTTTATGCAAAACCACCTTACACAGGGCTGCTGCACGCTCCTGGTGGGGCTCACGTGCTCCTGGCAGTGCCAAGTGGGACTCCAGTCTCCTGCCTCTCACTGTCTGGCCCTTGCCACTGTGCCCCCTGGTGTATATGGAAAATGAAGCCTGGGGAAGACCACCAAAGAGTGCCCCTCTGTTAACTCTGTCTCCCCAAGAACTGCCCTGTGGGTCTGAAGTCCTTGTTCCCAGGAAGGAGGAGGCCTGAGATGGCTTCAGGGTCAACTCAACCAGATACCTTGTAATGTGACCCAAACAATTGGCTATCTGACAACCCTGAGCACTGCGGCACGAGGCATGCAGTGAGCTCCCTCCTTCCTCTTCCCTTCTTCTACAGCTTCAGAAATACCCCTGGAAAGAAGAGCAACCTACTCATCCATATGATTCTGGCAAGTTGGGGGATAGCTTGCTATTGCTTGCAACAGCCAGCTATTGCTGTGTAACAAACCTTCTCAAAACTCAAGAGCCTGAAACCAATGAAATGTTATCACTTACTCATCTGCTGGTCAGCTGGACTTGTCTGGGCACCTCTGCTTTCAAGACAGATATGTGATTCAGCTAGGCAGCTCCGCTCCTTAAGTTTCTCAGGCTCCTTGGACCGGGTGGTTGGCTGGAGCTTGGCCTTCTCCTGGAGGTTTTAGAGGCTCAAGAGTGAATTGAAACATGGAAGGGAGTCCTGAGATTGGCTCTGGTACACTGTCACTTGTCCTCATGTTATTGACCAAAGCAAATCACATGGCTAATCTCAACTCACATGGCCAGCCTACGGTCAATAGCAAGAGTGGATGCAGAGAGAAATAAAGAAGCATGAGGAAGAGAACCATTCAATTTGTCACAGTGCAATAAGCAACCATTAAGTATTGTATTTGCTTAAAAGTCAGTGTTTGATAGGAAAGGAGCTATCAGCGGAGGCTTTAATTTATAACTCTGTAAAATGAGAATAATCATAACTGGCTCACAAGGCTGTTGTGAGATTTCAGTGAGCAATCCACTCAGATTACCCAGCACCTGCCTGACAAGTCATCCTCCTTCAAGAGTCAATACCACCCCAGGATGACCAACCCATCCTGATTTACTCAGACTTCCATCCCAGAACCCTCTCGGACCCAGACAAACCAAGATAGTTGGTCATTCTAACTCTTCCCATCACCAAAAAAATACACGCTGATCTGCCTTTGCCAGTGGCCGGGGGTAGACTTTCTCATTTAACCCTCACGACCACCCTACTCACCAAGGGACCGTTATGTGCTTATGGGACTCAGGCAGCACCAGGGAATAGGAAGGGTAAAAGATGACTGTTTCAATGGGCTCTTCCTTCAAGGGGCTGACAATCTAGAAAGATGAGAAATGCAAATATGGTTAACAATTGTGTCACAAGGGAAAAGCAATGCTGGCACATTCGACTTCCCCAAGAATGGTGAGGCTGGGAGTTTCCATCATGAAGAGTCAGGTCCCTTTATAGCTACTCTATCTTGATAGCCAAGGTTAAGAGTCTGGTTTTGGAAATTCAAGGAAAATTATGTCTGGAAAGGGTTTGCTTGACGAAAGGAATTTGACTTAGTTCTCCCACCGGGATGGTGGGGGGGGATATTTTTCTAAATATATTTGTTTACAAATTGGAAAACTTTTCAATCAGCCAAGGGCTGATGGGGCCTGTTCAACCATTCTGCTCCTTGAAATCTTGGGAAAGAAGAGGGATTTGTATTCAGGGTGCTCTGGGTAAGGTCAACACTCCCCATTTACTTAGAAATGAATATTAAATCAAATTTAGCAGTCCCAATCATTCATCTTTCTCCTTGCAGCTGGGCCCTTTAATTTTCCATTTTCATTGTTTTAAAAAGTCATGGGTGAAGCAGTATATTACCAGGAGCACAATAAGGGAATGGAGTGTCAGCCGAGAAAGCCAATTTTGTCCTCAGCTCTGGTGTCTTCTGGAACAGCCAAGTCCAAAAGGTATACCCAGGTGCATTGGCCATACTGTGGGTTTCGAGAGCATCCTAGGCTGAGCTTGGGAGCTGGCTGTCTCATGCCCTCCTCCTGATTTGCCTGATTTCAATCCCCCGTCCCTTTAGTAAAGTCAGTGACTTTACGGACTCACTTCTGGCTCCTCCTGACCAGAACTCTGGCTCATTCTTAGCGTCTCCAGTCCACTCACCAAATTTCCGCCAAGGATACTATTGTATTGATAAACAGGTCAGCCTTGGAGAGACTAAGCTGGACGTGTGCATCAGCCATGCAAGGCAGGGTCAGCGTTGGGAGGTCTGAAGAGGGAGCCACGCAATGTGCCATCTGGGCAGCAGTCAAGGCAGCTTCTCATAGAGGTACCATAAGAATTAAACAAGATGACACGCATTATGCACTCAGAATATTCAATCACTTATTTAACAACTTACGTGTTCAGCACTAATTTGATGCCAGGCACTGTGCTGGGCAAGGAGGTGGTATGGTGGATAGAAGCAGGCCCAGGACCCAGGTGACTACGTAGCACCTGGCACATAGTTCAGCTCCAAAAATGGTAGTTGTCATCTTTATTATTGGACCCATCTTGTAGCTCGGATGGTAAAGAATCTGCCTGCAATGCAGGAGACCCGGGTTTGATATCGCTATGATAATGAATAACCACTGGTTATATATTGCCTTGGGCTTCCCTGGTACCTCAGATGGTGAAAAATCTGCCTGCAACGTGGGAGACCCAGGTTCAGTCCCTGAGTTGGGAAGATCCCCTGGAGAAGGAACTGGCAACCCACTCTAGTATTCTTGCCTAGAGAATCCATCCCATGGACAGAGGAGCCTGGAGGGCTAGAGCCCGTGGGGTTGTAAAGTCTGACATGACTGAGCGATTAACACACACCGTATATCGCCATGGACCATTCTAAATGTTTATATCCAAGATCACGGAATTCCCATAACAACCTTAAGAAGTAGGAATTACTATCCACATCACAGTGGTAAACTGGGGCATTAAGAAGGGGTGATTTGTCCAGGTCACATGAGTACGAAGCGGCAGAGAGGAAACCCAAGTGCCAGGCTCATCCTTGTCTATAACTGGGGGCGCTGGGGGGCTTTCTTAGGAGGAAGGCGAGTTTGAGAGGCTGGGTGTGGAATGGAGTGTGGTAGCTCCCAGCTTCTGGAACCAGTGTAGCGGGTTCAAGTCCCAGCACTGGTGCTTGCTGGTGGTATGGCCTTGGGTAAGTCACTTTACGTTCCAGGCCTCGGTTTCCCCCACTGTGAAATAGAGATCATTATAACAGCTGCCAGCCAGAATGTTGCTGGAGAATGAAATCCAGATGAAGTCCACAGAACAGGGCTTGGCACTAGCCTGGTTAAGTGAAATGAGGCAAAGGCCAAGTGGAGAGACTGGCGAGATGGAGAAGATAGTCCATGTTGGCAGGAAGGGAAGTGTGGGGCTGGAAGCGGGCAGGGGGCTGAAGAGCTAGGCTGGGACTGAACCAGGGTGTGGGGCTCTGTTGGGACTTGGGATTTTATCTAAGGACAATGGGAGCCATTGAAGAGTTTGAATCAGGGGCAGTGGGATCTACTGGAGTCTCTTTGTCTCCAAGGTGCCCGGATGTTCTTCAGGGTTGGGTTGTGTGGATGGGACGACGAGGAACTGAGTTGTGGCATCATACTGCGTATGGTGAGCTACTGTAATTAAGGGTCTGTCAGTGTTTCTGCTGGATAGGTCATTTTCTGAGAGCGTCTGGGTTTTGTGTTTTGCTTTCCTGGGTGTAAAGGAGTCTAGGCAGGGCACACTGATTGTGCATGCCAGACAGGTCTTGAGGTCGTTATGAGAGTGTTAATGTTCCGTTACAATACTCAGTAATGAATTGGGACTTTCAGAGTAATAGCAGTTTGTGCTATTGGCTAAAATGAGTGTATTCATCTCAATTTTTAACATCTATTGCCTTGGAGAAGCTTTTATAATTGAATGTTTGGTTGCACCAGCAAATAAGAGGAAGGATGGGAAGGACTTTCCTACCTTCCTTGGATGAGAAGGACTTTCCTACCTGCATCCAGCCACAGTCCTGGCCCTATTACCTTGCCCACATATTCTGAGAGGGTCAGATTTCAGTCCATCACAGAGAAGAACTTTATGATGACCACAGTCATCTGGCAATACACCGAACTTTTTTTTGAGGTAGTGAGTCCCCCATTGTTGGTGATATTCAAGCATGGCTTGTAAACTGCTGGCATGTAGAGGGGACTCCAACATCAGAGACGGGATTCGTATTTGTAAAGTTACAGAGATTTGTGGATGAGACCTGTGCAGAAGCATGATCAGCAAGGAAGGCTGTATGGGAAATTTATTACCAATCCACAGGATTTCACCTGTCTGCTAATGGACAGTGTGCTCCTGAGAGCTGATTCATTCATTCTGCTCATTCCCAGTCACTGTTCCTGCAGGCCTGGCCACAGGATGGGGTTTTCTGGGTCATTGCATATACTTCCGAATTATGACACTGACTTGTCTTGCATTGTTAACTTCAGACCTCTTGCTCTTCTGATTTGCTTCCCCGAGGCGAGAGAAGAGCCAGAAGGACTCAGCGGACTAAGTCCCTTCCATGTTTACTGCAAGAAACGACCTTGCACAGGATTAACATCTCTGCTTCTCTCTGCACATCAGGAATGAGATCTGAGCAGACGTCAGGATGTCTTAGAACTGCCTCAGGTTCCTGGAGCTCCCTGGAGAAAGTATAGGACCCTCAGTGGGCTCCTGGCTGCACGTATAAACTGCAAGGGGAAGTAGGGTTCATTTGGAGGAAAATCGCCGTGACCCAACGCTGACCTTTGTTCAAGGTACCCTAGTGCCATCATGGGCATTGGTGTCCCTCGTTCAGGACATCCCCACGGAGGGCAGTGCTGGGAGGCCTTGTCCCTGAGGAGTGTCCTGCCTATTTGCTCTCCCATCTTTCTCCCACTAAACTATGTAAGTTGCTCAGTCATGTCTGACTCTTTGCGACCCCATGGACTGTAGCCTGCCAGGCTCCTCTCCCATGGAATTCTCCAGGCAAGAATACCGGAGTGGGTTGCTATTCCCTTCTCCAGGGGATCTTCCCAACCCAGGGATCAAACCTGGATCTCCCACATTGCAGGCAGATCCTTTACCATCTGACCCACTAGCACCACTGACTGGGCTTCCCCACAGTTTGTGCCCTAAGCTGCCCAGCTGAGTGGCAGGCAAGTGGTAAGCATCTGGGAAGTGTTTCTGGGATGAATGAATGAATGACAACATAGGTCAGATTTGTTTTCAAACCACCACCCTTCCCTACGTCTTGAAGTCAGTTAAGATGAGAGTTTTCCATTCCTTTCTTCCATGTTCTCTCTTCTGCTTTTAAGAGCATCTAATTGCACCAAAACCACAATGGTGCAAACCACTTTCTTGTTGCTAAAACCCTTTCATATCCTTCATCTCATCTGACCTGCACGTTTTAGGGTGAGGAAACTGAGGTACAGAATCTCTGGAGCAGTAGATGGCAGAGAGAGGCCTTCAACCTTGGTCCTCTGGTTCCCAGACTAAGGTGCTGGCGACGACGCATCCACGGCTCCTGCATTTCTGAGGACTGTGTCCTCAGAAAGCAGCCGTGGGGGAGGGGCCCACCCACCCCTCGTTTCCGTCTCAAGCAGACCAGGCAGGCTTGGGATCCTGCCTTCCCCTCTGATGTCCTCATAACTGCTCCAGGACTTGTTCGTAAGGGCTTTTCCTGGGTAGGCAATTACCTGAGTTCATATGGTTAATTGAAATATTCCTTTTCCTAGAGTTTTAATTCATCCAGTGTAGTTTCAGGAGCCACAGATAATAAGACCTAATTTATAATTAGGGCTTATCAAGAATCAGCTAATTTCTAGACCTCTGATTCCCAAGGAGAGAGAAGCAAGGTGGGGGCTTCTCTTCCCTTTCCAGGGACTTGCTACCCACCACGCTCAGAGAGACACCAGGGAGGGAGAGAACTAATTGGGAACTGGCCCTCCATCTCGGACAATTTATTAATTGGATTATGGGAAATCTCAGGCCCCAGGCAAATCCCAGGGAGGCACGGCTGCTTCCCCTGGTTTACAATGAGAATATTAGGCACAAAGACTGGGTTCTACCCAGTCTTTCAGGAGCTGGGACTCTTTAAACAAGTCATTGAATGCTGCCTAGCCTCAGTTGCCCCATGTCTACAATGACTGAGATCATCTCACCCTCCTGACTCTCAGAACTTTCCTGGGAATTCAGTGAGATGATGGGCATTTCAGGAGCTGTCATGATTTCTTCTGGGGCTGATATACCTGGGATGGGCCTGAAAAACAGTGAGAAAAGGACGGCCCAACACAGAAAACCATGCCTCAGACAGATTGGGATTGGTCAGGACCCCACAGGCAGGAAGAGTCGGGGTCTACTTTTGACCTCCGCTCTCCTCCTGCCTCGTCTGCTGAGACCTTCCTTCCACCAGAAGTCCCAGAGGTCTTGAATTCCAGATTCCCTGTTGCTTACCTAGCAAGCTCCACTTCTCTCTAGATGCCACTCAAACATACACCCAACCGGTCTGTGTTAGGAAGGGTTAATGCAGGGATAGGTGGCCCAGTGGTAAAGAACATCCTCGCCAACACAGGTGACACAAGAGATGCAGGTACGATCCCTGGGTCGAGGAGATCCCCTGGAGCAGGAAATGGCAGCCCGCGCCAGTATTCTTGTCTGGAAAATTCCACGGACAGAGGAGGCTGGCAGGCTAAGTCCACGGAGGTCGCAGAGTTGGACGCGACTGAGCGACTGCACGCATGCGCGCACAGTGGAGCGAGCACAACTTGGGAATCACATAGGTGTGGTTTCGGACCCATACACTGACCTTTACCAGCTGCGTCAGTCAAAATTTTTGAACCAAAAGAAATTGACACGAGGCAGAAACCCAATGCAAATGAGCTTAAGCCTTAAAGAAATATTAGCTAAAGTCTCTAACGCTATAGTGGTCCTCACTTTAGGGATGACTGGGCTCAGATGTTCAGTGATGGAAGAACTGTCTTCCTCTCTGTTGACTTCATTCCTCAGCAGGTTTCACAGTGGTGGCCAAGGATGGCGTGGCTTACCCCTGGGGAGAGGGAGAGGAAGGAGCCCACTGCACAGGCTAAGCAGGATTTCCTGGTAGCAGGAAAGAACGGTTCTGCAAAGAAAGGGAGACTTATGAAGACAAACAGCGATGTAGTCTCAAGGCGACCACCCTCTCTGTCTGGTTCTCTTCTCTCATCTATCAACAACAGTGTTGCAGGATTAATATACAAGATGAATGTACAAAAATCAATTGTATCTCCATACACTCGCAGCGAACAATCTAAAAAGGAAATTAGAAAAGCAATTGCATTTATAATGGCCTCAAAAAATAAAATACTCAGGAATAAATTTAACAAGAAATACAAGGCTTGTACACAAAACCCACAAAACTTGATGAAATAATTTAAAGGAGACCGAAATAAATTTAGACATCCTGTGTTCATGGAATACTTAATGGTGAAATGGCTGCACTCACTCAAACTGATCTACAAATTGAATGCATCCTCTGTAAATTCCCAATACTTTTTTCAGACATTGATAAGCTGATTCTAAAATTCACATGGATGTGCAACGGACTAAGACTAGCCAAAACAATATTGAAAAGGAAAAATAAAGATAGAGAATTTACGTCAACTTCTCAATCTCAAAACTTTCTATGAAGCTATGGTAATCAAGATGGTGTGGCCTTGGCAAAAGGATAAACATATATTATCAAAGGGATAAAATTGAGAATGCAGAAATAAATTCATGCATCTATGGCCAACTGTTTTTAACAAGGGTGTCAAGATAATGAAATGGGGAAAGAATAGTCTTTTTAATAAATGGCTCTGGAACAACAGTATATCCACATGGAAGAGAATGAAGTTGGACCCTTACCTCACACATTATTAAAAAATTAACTGACAGTGGATCATAAATCTAAATATGGGATTTATAAGCCAAGTAAGGTTTTTCCCAGAGGTGGAAGGATGATTCAATATCCACAAATCACTATACTAACAAACTAACATCCATTTATAAGAAAAACTATCCACAAGATGGGTATAGAAGGAATATGCTTCAACATAATAAAGGCCATTTATAGTAAGCTCACAGTTCGCATCATACTCAATGGTGAAAAGCTGAAAGCATTTCCTCTAAGATCAAGAAAAGATAAAGATGCCCACTCCTGATACTTTCATTTAACATGCTATGGGAGGTCTTAGCCACAGCAACCAGGCAAGAAAAAGAAATAAAAGGAATTCACTCTCTGCAGATGACTTTATATTGTACTTAGAAAATCTTAAAGATGTCACCAAAAAACTGCTAGAACTCATCAATGAATTTAGTAAACTTGCAAGATACAAATTAATATACAGAAATCTATTGCATTTCTGTACATTGACAATGATCTATCAAGAAAGGAAATTAGGAAACAATACCATTTACAATCACGTTAAAAGGAACAAAATGCTTAGAATAAAACTAAGGACGAAAAAGACAAATATATAATATCATTTCTGAAGTGAAGTGAAAGTCTCTCAGTCGTGTCTGACTCTTTGTGACCCCATGGACTGTACCGTAGCATTCTCCAGGTCAGAATACTGGAGTGGGTAGCAGTTCCCTTCTCCAGGAGATCTTCCCAACCCAAGGAGAGAACCCAGGTCTCCTGCATTGCAGGTGGATGCTTTGCTAGCTGCCAGGGAAGCCCATCACGTCTGTGTGGACTCTAAAAAAAATACAAGTGAACTTATTTACAAAACAGAAACAGACTCACAGACATAGAAAACAAAATTATGGTTACCAAAGGGGAAGCAGGAAGTATAAATTAGGATTAACAGATGCACATTTATATAAAATAAACAAACCACAAGCTTTCCTGCATTGCACAGGGCACTGTATTCAATATCTTGTAATATCATGGAAAAGAACATAAAAAGAAAATACATATATATGTATTTATATGTATATATCCTGGAGGAAATCAACCCTAAATATTCATTGGAAAGACTGGTGCTGAAGCTGAAGCTCCAATAGTGTGGCCACCTGATATGAAGAGCTGACTCATTAGAAAAGACCCTGATGCTGGGAAAAGTTGAGGGCAGGGGGAGAAGGGGGTGACAGTGAATGAGATGGCTGGATGGCATCACCAATTCAGTGGATACGAGTTTGAGCAAACTCCAGGAGAGCGTGAAAGACAGGGAAGCCTGTCAAGCTGCAGTTCATGGGGTCACAAAGAGTCAGACAACTGAGCAACTGAACAACAACAATATATGTATGTATGTGTATATATATATATATATACACACACACACACACATACATGCTTCCCTGGAAGCTTAGCTGGTAAAGAATCCACCTGCAATGCAGGAGACCCCCGTTCAATTCCTGGATTGGAAAAATCCCCTGGAGAAGGGATAGACTACCCACTTCAGTATTCTTGCCTGGAGAATCCCCATGGACAGAGGAGCCTAGCGGGCTACAGTCCACCAGGTCGCAAAGAGCGGACATGACTGAGGGACTAAGGGTAGCACGGCACACATATATATTCAGATATACATAGACATATCTATCTGGATCGCTTTGCTGCACATGTGAAACGAACACAGTGTTGTAAATCAGCCATACTAAAGTTGATTTGTAACTACATTGTCAAGACAGCTGCAAAGAGAAAGGAAGGGAATATTTACAAATCATATAGCTGATAAGGGAATTGTATACAGAATATATAAAGAATTCTTACAGTTCAATAATAAGAGAAATAACCCAATTAAAATTGGATTTTTAAATCAGACGTTGAAAACTTTGAGTATACATTTCTCGAATGTGTCTGTCTTCAAAAGAAGACAGACAAATAACCAGTGAGTACATAAAAGATGCTCAACATCATGAGTCATTAGGAAATGGAGATAAAAAACCACAATGAGACCCCACTTCACACCCACTAGGATGGCCATAACCGAAAAGGTGGATGGGCAACAAACATTGATAAAGATGGGAAGAAGTTGGAACTGGAAGAAAAATGGTGCAGTCACTTTAGAAAACAGTTCTTCAAAGGGTTAAACGTAGAGTTACTATATGCCCCAGCAGTTCCACTCCTAATTTCAAAGAATTGAAAACATATATCCATCCAAAAACGTGTACATGAATGTTCATAACAGCATTATTCATACGGTGCAAAAAGTGGAAACTGCCCAAGTGTCCATCAACTGAAAATCAGATGAGCAGGATGTGTTGTATCCGTCCGATCGTATATCATTCCAGCATAAAAAGGAATGGAGTATTGATACATACAGCAATATGGATGAATTTTGAAGATGTCATGCTGAGTAAAAGAATCAGTCTCTAAAGTCCACATATTATATGGTCCCATTTATTTGAAATGTCTAGATCTGACAGATCTCTATAGACAGAAAGTAGATTAGTGGTTTCCAGGGGCTGGGGGCAGGGAGCAATTTCTTTGCGGGATGATGAAGGGCTCTGAAATTAGATAATGGTATGGTTGCAAAACTTGGTAAATAGATTGAAACCACTGATTTGGATACTTGAAAAGGTGAATTGATGGTGTGATGGTTACATTTATGTGTCAACTTGACTAGAGGACAAAAGAGACCCATATCTTTTGTTAAACGTTATTTTGGGCAGGTCTCTGAGAGTGTTTCTGGAAAAGATTAGCATTTGAATTGTTGGACTCGGTGATGCAGATTGCCCTCCCCAGTGTGGGTATGTCCAACCCACTGAGGGCCTGAATAGAGCAAAAAGGCAGAAGGCTGAATTCTCTCTGCCTGACTTTTCTTGCCCTTGGACTTAAACCATTGGTGTACTTTGTTCTCAGACCTGTGGACTTGAACTAGAACTATACCATGGACATTCTTGTGACTCCAGCTTAGAAATGGCAGATTGTGGGGCTTTTTAACCTCCATATTCATGGGGGCAATTCCTTGTAATAAACCTTTTTTATATTTCACTTAGAATATATACATATATATATATGTATGTGTATATGTCTAGGAGCTCTCCAGGTGGTGCCGTGGTAAAGAATCGCCTGCCAGTGCAGGAGATACAAGAGATATGGGTTCGATCCCTGGGTTGGGAAGATCCCCTGGAGCAGAAAATGGCAACCCACTCCAGTATTCTTGCCTGGAAAGGTCAATGGATAGAGTAGCCTGGTGGGCTACAGTTCATGGGGTCACAAAGAGTCAGAACATGACTGAGCAGCTGAACACACACACACACACAAGCACACAAACACAGACACAAACGCCTCCTATTGATTCTGTTTCTCTGGAGAACCCTAATACAGATATATGTGAATTACATCTCAATAAGGCTGTTATTTTTAAAACTGGTTTCAAAACATCCACCATACAGGGTCATTATGGAGAATAAATGATGCATCTAAAACTCTTGGTACAGTGCTAGGCACACAGTGAGCGCGAAGTGTGAGTTTTCTTTCCTTTTTGAATAAATACTCCCAACTCCCTCACCGTTCCCCCACCAACCCGCTTTAAGCAATTCCATCCCAGCGTCTAAAAGGCAGAACTTGGAGGCCTTCCACAAAAGGGCTATGCTATGCCTGGCTACTCACAGAGCAGCCAGGGTCATTATTAAGACGACTGGGCTGGTCTCCCCTGATACTAATGAATAAGATGTTCATTTCCCTGAGAATGCATCTACCGCTTTAGCCATCCCGGAAGAGAGGGGGAGGCAGATGCAACTCTGTTCATCCAAGCCGCTCTCACATCCACTTTGATTCAAAGGTTTCATTTTGGTTGGTTTCCATGAGGAGGACAGTTTATTAGTTGGTGATGACAGGCTAAGTGAACTCAGGTACTGGGTGTTTGGCTAACGATGACGACGAGGCTATTTTAAGTCACCGGAGTTCAAGGGTATCTGCCTCAGAGCTTTTGTTTAAATTGATTTGTAGTCCCGCTTGCTTGACCTTGATGCATTAAATAGTTCCAAGGGGGAAGAATAGAAGAACACAATTCCAGCCAAGAGAGCAGATGTGTTCCAGTACACCGCCCTCTCAGCCACCCCTCTACAGACCACTGATCACCGCCCAGCTGACCTTGACTGTGGCTTTCACCACTCAGCAGTCACGGAGTCAGAGAACAGTGGAGCAGGGTGGTCCTGCCGCCTGAGTTGGGCAGGCCCAGAGAGGGAAAGATTGTTCAAGGCTGTGAAAGCAGTCAGTGACAAAGTTAGAATTTTTCATCCAGGTTGGTATAACTCTACCTCCTCCTCTCAACTCATCGAACTATTTAATATTTATTCAGTACCTACCTGGGCTGCCCAGATGGTGCAGTGGTAAAGAATCCACCTGCCAGTGCAAGAGATTCAAGAGACTAGGGTTGGGTCCCTGGGTCGGGAAGATCTCCTGGAGCAGGAAATGGCAACCCACTCCAGTATTCTTGCGTGGAAAATGCCACGGACAGAGGAGCCTGGTGGGCTACAGTTCACGGGGTCACAAAGAGCTGGACTTGACTGAGCACACACACTTGACGGGACCTACCGTGTTCCAGATACTCTCTAAAGTTTAATGTTCATTAGCTCCNGTATTCTTGCGTGGAAAATGCCACGGACAGAGGAGCCTGGTGGGCTACAGTTCACGGGGTCACAAAGAGCTGGACTTGACTGAGCACACACACTTGACGGGACCTACCGTGTTCCAGATACTCTCTAAAGTTTAATGTTCATTAGCTCCTTTAACTCATACAGCAGCCAGTGAGATAAAGTTCAGTTGGTACTGCCATTTTACAAATGAAGAAATTAAGATTCCCCATCTTACATGGAGCTTGAGTACTTCGCCCAAGTTTCCAGCTAGTAAAATGGCAGAGGTGGGATTTGAACGGAGGGAGTATGATGCTAGAACCAGCCTCTTAGTCATCCCACCATCCCTTCTCTCTCATTGCATGTGAAAGGAGATGAAATCAGATTCTGCTAGAGTCTAAGGTGGACATTTGCGCTGTTTGGTGTGCCCAGGCCCAAGTTAACCGGTCATTGTCACGTTCCCAAACCCCTTCATGCAGAAGGGAACCAGATGACATCACTGCTCAGAATCCGTCCTCTATCTAGGCTTCTGCAGTGCCCCAAGCCCCTGGCGAGCATTTCTGAAATGTGCTACCCTGGACAGTGTTTCCCGGCACAACCCACAGAAGCTCTCCCATCCTCTCCTCTCTGATGAGTCAGAGATCTGCACTCCTGCTCCTCTCTTCCACCCTTAGCTAATCAGCCTGAGGGGGTTTGTTACTTGGCATGGGCAGATGGAGCACTGGACCGAGACTCAGGGCATCCAACGTGTGAAATTCCTGTGTGTCCTTGAATACATCACTGAACCTTTCTGGTCCCCAAATTCCTCATACGTAGAAAGGATATAAGGATATATATTTTTCTCACAGGATTTTTCTGAGGATTCAAAGAACTTTCAAACTTGAGGCAGAAGGCAATGAACCCTAGAACAAACTAAGCATTTGAGGAGTTACCACCAAGGTAGGAGCCCCTTGGGAAGGGATGGGGTGTAATGACAGGGAGTGACCAGTAGGTGGCACTGCTTCAAAGCAGCCTGCGGGATGCCTGAAGGAGGATCCTACTAACCTTTCCTCTTTAGGTCGTGAAACCTTAGTCCCTCACTCCATGCTGCTGCTGCTGCTAAGTCGCTTCAGTCGTGTCCGACTCTGTGCGACCCCCTAGAGGGCAGCCCACCAGGCTGCCCCGTCCCTGGGATTCTCCAGGCAAGAACATTAGAGTGGGTTGCCATTTCCTTCTCCAATGCATGAAAGTGAAAAGTGAAAGAGAAGTCGCTCAGTCGTGTTTGACTCTTAGCGACCCCATGGAGTGCAGCCCCCAGGCTCCTCCGTCCATGGGATTTTCTAGGCAACAGTACTGGAGTGGGGTGCCATTGCCTTCTCTGCCCTCACTCCATACAAACAGCTAAAAAGGGAAAAGTGACGCTGAGAGGACAGAAGCACCACTTTCAAGAACCCATCCTAACACAACGGCAGAGCCTGGATCAGACCCCAGGTTGGTGGGTCTCTGAATGTCTGCCTTCATTCAATCTCTATTTACAGTGATTCCTACTGGGTACAAAGGGCTTCCCAGGTGGCGCTAGTGGTAAAGAACCTGCCGGCCAGTGCAGGAGACATAAGAGACGCGGGTTTGATCCCTGGGTTGGAAAGATCCCCTGGAGAAAGTAACGCAACCCACTCCAGTATTCTTGCATGGAGAATCCCCATAGCCAGGGGAGCCCAGTGGGCTACCGTCCATAGGGTCGCAAAGAGTCAGACACGATTTAAGTGACTTAGCACACACTGGGTATAAACGCATATGTGAGGCCTTTCTCAGGAGTTTTATTGTATTTACTGATTCCCAACGCCATTGGGCCACCTCCCACTGCTTCCTGGGTGGTACTCCCTGGGATAAGGACTCACTCCACCTAAGCTGGACACCAGAGAAGTGGCAGAAAGCACCCTGGATGGAGCAGAGGCTAAGAGATGTGGTTCTAGCTCTGATGTCACCAAGAGCTCTTTATGTGACCTTGACTGATGCCCTTATTAGTAGGTCATGCCCTTATTAGTGGAGAAGGCAGTCGCACCCCACTCCAGTACTCTTGCCTGGAAAATCCCATGGATGGAGGAGCCTGGTAGGCCTCAGTCCATGGGATCGCTAAGAGTCGGACATGACTGAGCGACTTCACTTTCACTTTTCACTTTCATGCACTGGAGAAGGAAATGGCAGCCCACTCCAGTGTTCTTGCCTGGAGAATCCCAGGGACGGGGGAGCCTGGTGGGCTGCTGTCTACGGGGTCGCACAGAGTCGGACACAACTGAAGCGACTTAGCAGCAGCAGCAGCCCTTATTAGCAGTTCAATGTAGTGGATATTTAATTGTAAAAGAAAAGAATTTTTTAAAATGCTAGCCTATGTCTGCCATAGTACAGCTAAACATTGCTTTTTATTTTTACTTGTTTCACTTTTATATGCACACAGACAGGTATGAAAATCTTGTGTCCTTATGGCCGTGTGTCTCTGTGTGTCTGTATGGTGTCTTGTGTGTGTGTGTGTGATGTGTGTGTGTGTACAGGGCCCTGATCTGAAAGGCATTTCATCTTATTCATCACAGTCTCACAGTTCTGAGAACCTTGTCTAAGGGCGATTCTAACTCTCTATTCTGCAATCCAAAGTTTCTTGCACATCTGCAAGCCAACCCCCAAGCTGCCCAGGAGTCCCTATACTTACTTCTACTTTAGGCAATTTGATGTCTCAGCCGCAGAAAGGTCTAGTAAACTCCTGTCTTCCTTCATTTAATGCTCTGAGAATGTGCACAGTGTCATTTGTCCTTAAAACAATCACCCGTGGTAGATATTCCCCCATCTACAGATGAGAAAACTGAGGCTTAGAGAGGTGATGTGACTTGCCCAAGGTCTCACGGCCAGCAGGTGCCATAAGAAGGTCTTGAACAGAGCCAGCCTCACTGGGAGATGTTGCTGACATGTTGCCTGGAGCACAGAAAAGGCCGTGGGGCCTCTTCTCTAAAGAAAAGCAGCAACCGCTTACCAGCCCTTCCATTTCTCTTCTTCCTAGTCACTTTTATTTTCTTTCTCTCTCTCAAGTTTGATTGAATTTGCACTTAATGAATCCAACTTTGTCATTTAGGGGATGCTGGAGCAATGGGACTTGACAAGGCGTGAGTGATGATGCAATCAGTTGTGCTGGGAGCCGGGGCCAAGCTGTGGCCTGGAGCCCGGAGCCGTCCCTGCAACCTCCCTGGAGTGGTGGCTGCACACAGCGCCGTCACTGGGGAAGCATCTGGTGACTCCCTGCAAGGAGCAGGACTGGGCGGTGGAGGGTGGAGTCGTTTTATTTCTGGTGAGAGCTGGAGCTGGCCTTTGGGATTACAATGGGTCAGCAGGGGTCGGGGTGGGGATTCGAAAGATGCAAGAGGTGAAGAGGTGAGTGTTGCGTCTGCCACGGCCCGCCTGCTCTGTGTGCTTGGGCAAGCTGCTCCCCCTCACTGGCCCTCTGTTTCTCCAGGTGTAAAATGGGGCAGTGGCCCACGGCTTTGTTGCCTTGTTGACCAGAGGCTCAGTCTCTTATGGGCGTCTCAAAGCTGGTTGTTTGACAGCAAAATAAGCTACCTGGATGCCCACTTCATGTCCTTGTACTTGCCGGTGATAAAGGGGCAGCTCCAGCATCCACCGTGTGCAAGGCTTACGTGAGGGCTCCTGGGGAGGAAGGTGGGGAACCATCTTTGGTAAAGGAACAAAATGAAAACTCAAACTTTTATTAAAGTGTGATCTTATTTTTCATAGGAAAGATGATATACACCCAGAAAAAAAATGACGAGGAGAGTGTACCCAAAATGCTCACAGTCATGGGTAGAATTTTGGGGTGCTCAGTTGCTCAGTCATATCTGACTCTTTGAGGTCCCATGGACTGTAGACTGCCAGGATGCTCTTTCCATGGAATTCTCCAGGCAAGAATGCCGGAGTGGGTTGCCATTGCCTACTCCAGGGTACCTTCCTAACCCCGGGATCGAGCCCATGTCTCTTGTGTCTCCTGCTTTGGCAGGCAGATTCTTTACTACTAGATCACCTGGGAAGCACTAGAACTGGGCGGATTTTCCTCTTATTGTTATCTGAAACTTTAGACCTTTTAAAAAAGAATGAGATAAAGCACACATGAAGGAGAATGCATGGGACATAATGCAGAGTTTAAGGAATAACAGTAAAGTGAACATTTAGGCACCACCGCCGTTGCTCCTCACAGAAACCCCTCAAGGGTTCTTCTCTACAAAGCCATTCCTGCATTTTGGCAGGCAGCTTTGTATCAATTAACTCTTTGTTTTTATTTGCAGAGTTTTACTCTCTTAGTAGGCATCCTTAAAGAATAGATGGCTTTTCCTAGTTTTTGAAATTTATAAACATGGAATTATACTATATGGACTTTGTGGGAATGTATTTATCTTCTTTAAATCAACATTATTTTTTGATAAATATTTCAAACATTATATTTTTCAGATGGATCCTTGTAGTGCACATGGTTAAAGACAGTGTATTTCTGTTGCTGTACTGAAGTAAATTTCATGTCTATCCCACAATTCATATATTGATGCTGAAGCTGAAGCTCCACTACTTTGGCCACCGGATACGAACAGCTGACTCCCTGGAGAAGACCCTGATGCTGGTAAAGATTGAAGGCAGGAGAAGAAGAGGGCGACAGAGGATGAGATGGTTGGATAGTGCCACTGATTCAATGGACATGAACTTGGGCAAATTCCGGGAGATGGAGAGGGACAGGAAGGCTCGGCATGCTGCAGTCCATGGGGTCGAAAAGCAGGACTCGACTTGGCAACTGAACAAAAACAACTGCAATTCATCTATCTGTTCTAATGCTGGTGGATATGTGGGTTGTCTTCTCTATGTCCTCCAGGTTTTCTACAGTGAACCTGTTATTTCTCTGCCAGGCAGAGAGCCTGGCATCTAGTAGGTGTTCAATTAAAATATTTGAATAAATGCATGAAAAGTGAAAGCTGATTATTATTTTTTAATTAAAGAAAAGTACCAGTGGTATTTGGAGGGTTGAGAATACAAACAAAGAGAGATCAAAGAGAACTTTCCAGATCTCCAGATTTTCCCTGGAGCTCAGAGGAGAAGTTTGGTTGGTGGCATCTCCATTACCTAGAAAAGCTTCAAGCCTATTTGGACATCCCATTGAAAATGAAGAAAAAGTCCCACAGTCATAGTGCTACATGTGTGATGAGAGAAAATGAAAATTTACAGAAAGCACTGCAGCAAAGGAGGCGAAGCAATTAACTAGGAGTCAGGGGAGCTGCCAGTGGCACCCACTCCAGTTCTCTTGCCTGGAGAATCCCAGGGATGGAGGAGCCTGCTAGGCTGCAGTCCATGGGGTCGCGAAGACTCGGACACGACTGAGCGACTTCACTTTNTGAGAGAAAATGAAAATTTACAGAAAGCACTGCAGCAAAGGAGGCGAAGCAATTAACTAGGAGTCAGGGGAGCTGCCAGTGGCACCCACTCCAGTTCTCTTGCCTGGAGAATCCCAGGGATGGAGGAGCCTGCTAGGCTGCAGTCCATGGGGTCGCGAAGACTCGGACACGACTGAGCGACTTCACTTTCACTGTTCACTTTCATGCATTGGAAAAGGAAATGGCAACCCACTCCAGTATTCTTGCCTGGAGAATCCCAGGGACCAGGCCACCAGGAGGAGCCTGGTGGGCTGCTGTGTATGAGGTTGCACAGAGTCGGACATGACTGAAGCGACTTAGCAGCAGAGGAGCTGAGGAGTCAGAAGTTGAGTCTAACTCTCAGCCCTTTCCTAAGTGAGCAATTTGGCCTTGAAATAGCCATCCTAACATCTCAGAGACCCTGTAAACTGGAGCTACTCCCTCCAAGGCTTAATCAAGGGAGGCAGTGTAAGGAACTGAGCTTTGTAAAGGTCTGTGCGAATGCTGGGATTTCACATGAAAGTGCAGGGTGGAAAGCAGAACTTTTGGCAGGCCCATTTCCTGACCTATAACTGCTATTTCCTTATTGCCTATCACACACCACCTCCTGCCTGAAGCCCAGTAGATACAGAAACAAGGATACACAGCCTGCCCATGGGAGGGCACTGGGGAGTAGGGAAGAGCCCGGTATGAAATAAAAGTGACTCCATTATTATTAGGAACCTGACTGAGCTGGGAAGGCTGGGGGCAGGGGTGGGAATGGGAGACTCCTTGGTAAACTCCCTGCTCCCCTGTTAGCCTGATGAAGGAAAGGTTTCTGGCTGGGCCAGGGAAATCGCAGACACTTCATTTTGGAAGAAATAAGAAAATAATAACAGTCTTTTAAAAGCAGATCTAGGGAGAACTCCTCTTCCCTTCTCTTTTTGCATCAGGAGAGTGAGAGTGAAGTCGTTCAGTCAGGTCTGACCCTTTGCAACCCCATGGACCTCCTCTGTCCGTGGAGGATTTTCCAGGCAAGAGTCCTGGAGTGGGTTGACATTTCCTTCTTCAGGGGATCTTCCTGATCCAGGTATCGAACACAGGTCTCCTGAACTGCAGGCAGACTCTTTACCACTTCGGCCACCAGGGAAGCCCCAGAGATCTCGTCAGAAGTTGCATCATAGATCTCTTCAAAAGTTGGCAACGTCTTTCATCCTCCTGAAACCCCACAGAAGGTCCTGGAAGGTCTGGTTCAGTTCAGTTCAGTTCAGTCGCTCAGTCGTGTCCGACTCTCTGTGACCCCATGAGTTGCAGCACACTAGGCCTCCTTGTCCGTCACCAACTCCCAGAGTTCACTCAGACTCACGCCCATCGAATCTGTGATGCCATCCAGCCACCTCATCCTCTGACATCTCCTTCTCCTCCTGCCCCCAATCCCTCCCAGCATCAGAGTCTTTTCCAATGAG
>SJYA01005435.1:0-27136 GCA_006410615.1 Neotragus moschatus
ATTAATGATGAAAAAAATAGAGAGGTGAAACAATCTGCTAACATTAGTGGAATAATTAATGCTGGAGACAATAAAAGAAATTAAGCTTATTTGGTCCAAAGCACTTAATCTCTGACTGATTTTGAATCTCTTAGAATTTCATTATGTACATTGTATGGATTCTTTATTCTAGCTCAGATTTGTGATTTTGTGCTGTTCCATGACAGTTCCATGGCTTGTTCTTAAATCACTGGAAATTTCCTATAACCACTATTTTGTCTTCAGAATCTTNAATCTCTGACTGATTTTGAATCTCTTAGAATTTCATTATGTACATTGTATGGATTCTTTATTCTAGCTCAGATTTGTGATTTTGTGCTGTTCCGTGACAGTTCCATGGCTTGTTCTTAAATCACTGGAAATTTCCTATAACCACTATTTTGTCTTCAGAATCTTTTCCATTGTCTGTGTCTAAAACCAGACTTTAATGTATAAATATTTTCTGCCTTAGCTCTATGTATTTTATCAATTATGTTTATTTCATGCTATCCAATTCTGTTTCTAATTCTTTTTGTAAACTCTTGTATACAGGGAATGATAAAATGTAATTTTTAAAAAGTAATTTTGTGCACAAATGTTATCTTTTCGAGATTGTAATAAGTAAAAATTTCTTTTTATTGCTGTGTTTATTTTATTTATAAACCTCTTAAACCTAGAAAGATCAGAAAATGTGTATCATGTACTTTTGGAAAACTTATTTCCTATTGTTCTGTCCTTTTTTTCATGTGCAGTTGTTTTCCCTCTTTTAAAATAAAATTTCATTCTAGCTGTGGTGCTGGGTATAACGAATGCTCAAGAATATTGTTGTTGATCTGTTTCATAGCCACAGTTGGAGCAACATTGTGACTTTTGTGGAGCCTTGGTACTTTCATCCTCTTGGGTCTTCACCTCCATCAAAATGTTAAAACTTATCTTTTCTTTTTCTTTTTTTTGATCTAGATACAGGTACTTTATTTACAAATATTCAGATCAACAGCATTTTGNTTGTTGATCTGTTTCATAGCCACAGTTGGAGCAACATTGTGACTTTTGTGGAGCCTTGGTACTTTCATCCTCTTGGGTCTTCACCTCCATCAAAATGTTAAAACTTATCTTTTCTTTTTCTTTTTTTTGATCTAGATACAGGTACTTTATTTACAAATATTCAGATCAACAGCATTTTGTTACATCAGATGACGAGTACAGCAGTCTGAGTGAAGCCTGTCTCAGAACAATTAAGATCCATGTGACGGACTCTGGGAGCCTGGGTACTGCACCTAAACACACTGCAGGCTTCTGTCTGTGGCGGCTGCCTCGCACCCCAGGGGGTGGGCGCGTGGTTTTGTTTCTGTGAATACACACAGGTACCAGCAGGTCATGGTCCCTGGGAGCGTCCCTTGTGATGCAACAGTGTCAGCAAAACCGGTCACTGTACGTCCTTAACAGAACATACCCAATACACTCCAGGTATCTTGTTTTGTAAAAAAGTTAAACAAAGACAGAAATAAAGATGAGTCCACAAATTAACCAAATCCTATTTTCTGCACATTCCAGTTTTGGCTTTTATTTAACATTGACTATATAATACTCTGGTACTACCACGTGTTTACAACCCAGANCACTGCTGAGTTTTCCAAATTTGCTGGCATAGTGAGTGCAGCACTTTCACAGCATCATCTTTCAGGATTGAAACAGCTCCACTAGAATTCAATCACCTCCACTGGCTCTGTTTGTAGTGATGCTTTCTAAGGCCTGACCTAAAAATGTGGGGGTGAAGAGTATAGTGGAGAGCTGGGAAATGACGGTGAGGCAGGTAGAACCAGAGAGGACAGCGTGTGTCTCTGGAGAGCGGCCACTCGCTTCGAGGGCTGAGAGGAAGCCACGTGCAGTTCCGAGGGAGCGAAGGCCCTTAACATCAGATGGCCTCCGGCCACACGTGGCTGTTTAAATGGAAATTCGCTGTCTTTAAACCAGGTTAAAAACTCTGTTCAGTTACCACACTTCACGTGCTCGGCAGCCACACGTGGTTAGAGGTTACCATAGAGGGCAGCAGATTTAGGACATGGAACATTCCTCTCACCGCAGGAAGTTCTGCAGGACGGTGCCTACCGGCAGCATTGACTAGAGAGTTGTTTCAGAGGTGCCGTGGGGCAGCCAGGCAGCACCATGGGCTGAGGATTCCATGCGCTGTGAGACACTCTGAAGGTATCAGTGTAAGCCCGTCACCTAAGTCTGAGCAGGCGTCTAACGAGCAGGATGCGGAAATCCCAAGGGTCGTGAGAGTGGAGTGCACAGGCTGAGGAAAAGGTCCAGTTAATGACACACGGAAGAAGCGTCTGGCACCTGCCCGCCCCACCTCCCCCCCTTTTTCTAACCTTTGAAGACAAGGATTTTCAGCAGCCACTTCTATGTTCTGACAGTCAGATTTGCCTTTCAAATGTTAAACATGAGGAAGCTGCTCAGTACTGGTTGTGACGCGTTCTGTCTGTAAAGCCCTACGTCTCCCCGTAACACTTTCAGGCCCAGCTCCGGCACTGCATGTCCAAGCAGGCAGAAGTGCTAAGCAAAGGGAAGCGGCAGACCGAGGGCACACTGCACAGCCTGCGGAGACAGGTCGATGCCTTGGGGGAGCTGGTCACCAGCACGTCTGCAGCGTCCACGTCGTCAGCCACTCTGTCTCAGCTCGAATCTTCCCTTGCAGAGGACTCCCATCTTGGACCCAGTCAGGTAGGAGGAAGCTCTGCACAAGTGGCTGGCTTGTACATGGAAAGTCCCTGAAAGCTTCGAGGCCCACAGCCTAGAGTAGACTCAGAAGGACACAAAACAGTGAAAGTGAAAGTCGCTCAGCCCTGTCCAGCTCTGCGGTCCTGCTGACCACACAGGCCCTGGGATTCTCCAGGCCAGAATACTGCAGTGGGTAGCTGTTCCCTTCTCCAGGGGATCTTCCTAACCCAGGCATTGAAGCCAGGTCTCCCGCATTGCAGGTGAATTCTTTACCAGCTCAGCCACCAAGGAAGCCCAAGAAGACTGGAGTGGGTAGCCTATCCCTTCTCCAGCGGATCTTCGCAACCCAGGAATTGAACCGGGGTCTCCTGCATTGCAGGCAGATTCTTTACCAGCTGAGCTACCAGAGAAGCCCGAAGGGCATGAGTTTCCCCAAGATTTGAAGGTGGAAGGACACAAATGTCACCTTCAGATCTCGGGGAAACTTGTCTTAGGGAAGACTCGCAAAAGTTTTCATGGTCGCTGGGAAGACTGTAATCACTTGGTTGGTAGTAAGTGTGCAAAGAGGATAAGCTGATGATTTAGGGAATCAGCTAGGAAACAGGGACATAGTTAATTCTCCTATGAAGGCTTTCCACTGTTGGGATTTCCTTATCGTCTATTTGGTAAATACAACGAGTTTAGGGAATTCCCTGGTGGTCCAGTGGTAAAGGATTCTGTGTTCTTACCACCAAGGGCCCGGGTTCTGCCCCTCATTGGGGAGCTAAAATCCCATAAGCCATGTGGCACAGTCAAAAATAGAAGAGTTTAGACCTCTGAAGCCAACTTGTGTCCCAGTTTAGTCTGTCCACTTGGGAAAGGTGATTGTGCCAATTGTTAGTCCTAAGCAAAGTCTGAACACAGCTTGAACTCTTAATTCAGAGTCTATAAAGAAAAAGCACAACACTGGGTTTCCCATGTTTTCTGTGTGAGACCTAGATGAGGTTAGTAATTATTTAGAAGGAACATAAAATATACTCATGGAGTCCGTAAATAGTAGGACAGTATTCCTGTCTCGTGATAGCTACCATTTTGCACGCCTAGTGTGGGGGTGTGGTGCTCAGCGGTAAAGAATCTGCTACCGTGTGGGAGACGCGGGCTCAATCCTTGGTCAGGAAGATACCCTGGAGGAGGGGATGGCACCCCACTCCAGTGTTCTTGCCTGGAGAATCCCAGGGACAGAGGAGCCTGGCGGGCTACAGTCCACACGGTCACAGAGAGTCAGACACGACTGACGTGACTTAGCACGCACTGTGTGTGCACTAAACCCTGCACGCATCATCTCACTTATATCCTGGGAACTAGGACTTATCCTTCTGTATAAATAAATGGTAGAAAACAAAAAATGATGTCACGGTCACAGTGAAACACGAAACCAGGATTTAGAGGCTGATCTCTCTTTACCACAGAGCAGTGTATTGTGTGTGAGCCCAAGAACATCCAAGGCCAGTTTGCGTCTTTCATAGACACACAGCTTGCTCATTAGCAGCAGAGCCAAGACGTGAATGCCATCACCTTAAATCTCCCACGGCAGGACCCAGGTCAGATACAGGCCAAGACCGCCACGGGCCTTGGGGCAGGCCGTGAGGGAGAGCATCGGAGGCACAGAGCCTTGTAGAGATGGCGACTCCGGAGGTGAGCCCGGAAGAGTGGGAGACTGACGCACAGGGTGTGGACGCCAGCTGAAGTCTCCAGCTCCCGTGGCCGCCGGAGACCCGCAGCACCCCGGGCCCAGGAGGGCAGCGGAGGCGGCGGGAGAGCCGCAGCGTGTAGAGAGGGTTTTTATGTTGGGTTCTGGAGTCTCAGTCTAGGGGTATGTGGGATGAAAACCTGAACTAGGTTGGAGGTAGGGGGCTGGCTTCCGACCCTAACGTTTTATCTTCCTTCTTTCCAGAGCTCCTTCCATCAGGTTCTCCAAGGCCCATCACAGTCAGTAGACAGTTACCGACACTGATGCTGTCCTCAGCTTCCTGCTCACAGGGTACATGTTACAAAAAGTTCTTTTGTTTATAAATAACTGGCACTTTCAATTGGCAGATGCTGAGCTGTAGCTTATCATACAGTCTTAAGAAAAGTAACTTATAACTTTTATCCTGGGTAATTTGTATGATGGTTCATCTTAGAACATGTTTCCACAGAAGCGCTCAAATACATTTATTTTACCTGTCAGCCACGATGCGATCGTCTCGTGCTGTGAATTTAGCTAAAGCCTGGTTTACTGTTGCAGGAATGCATCCTTAGTAAATTTCTCATCCTGTTGTAGGGCGAGTGGCTCAGCCAGAGGGAGGAAGACCGTCTTGCCTGAACAAGCGGGATAACCGTCTCCACTACCTCACCAACTTCATTAGCATGTCACTGGGTTTTTATCAAGAGCCAGTCAGTTCAGATGCTGGAAGCTCCACTGCAGTTGATTCCACTCCTGCAGTGACTGTCAGCGTCTTCATCAGTCACCTGAACATATGGGAAGACTGTGTACTGTTTAAACCAGGGTCTTATATGGCTGAGGGTTTCCTTCTTTAAACCTGTAAAATGCATCATTATAAACCCAGTGCTGATCTGAATCTATAAACTGGTAAAATCTGTAATTAGAAAGGTTGGAAACAACATCCTTAGGCTCCTCTTTATTTATAGTGCCAGAAGTTATTTTTGGATTTTGTTTAAAATCTATTTTCATATGAAAATAAAAGATAAAATAAATGTGGGTCTGACATCTGACTTTACATTTCACAGATCCACAGTAAAGCCATGTATTTTTTACCCTAATTCCGAGAGAATGTCAAGTCTTTGAGATGGCTTTCCATCTCTGTCTGCAGGTTGAAGTATGTTGTATCCATCAGTGATTTGAAAATGGCTGTCACAAAACCGTAATACATACTTCAGATGCCTTTCCTCAACGAGAAACACTCTTTGGTGGAAAATTAGGAGAACTTTGGAAAATCCACATGCATTTTTAGTTGTTCAGTCATGTCCGACTCTGTGACCCCCATGGACTGCAACCCACCAGGCTCTTCTGTCCATCTGATTATTCAGACAAGAATACTGGAGTGGGTTGCCATGTCCTCTTCCCGGGGATCTTCCCAACCCAGGGATCGAACCCAGGTGTCTTACACTGGCAGCTAGATTCCTACCAGGGAGCCGCCTGGGGAGCCCTTGGAGAATCTGACCCAGTGGTGAATTCAAACTGTGTTCAGGCTTTAGGATTGTTTTAAAATATTCCCAAGAACTATTTTCTAGGTTCCTAGACAGCTTTTGAACCAGAACAGGTGTTATATACCATGTTACTATATATAGTATAGCACTATTCTCTGACTACGTGCTGAGGTTTATATTCCTAAGAAGTTGTTTGCCTGGAGCTGGACCATTAAGATCTGGGATAGGGACTGACATGGGATAAATATGATTAAAGACAGTGAAAATGTCATAAAACTAACACCCAGCAGGCTCTAGAAAACATTGACTTCCAATGTAAGACCGATTTGAGTGTCCTTTTTACTTACATTGTTTCATTTTCACAAGTCTTGGCAAAATGCTTAAAAGCCTGGCCTATTCAACAATTATTAAAATCCTTCAAGGAGTTTCCTGGTCTGTCCATGTGCTGAATGAGGGTAAAATATTTTCAACAATTATTAAAATCCTTTAAGGAGAGTTTCCTGGTCTGTCCATGTGCTGAATGAGGGTAAAATATTTTCAACAATTATTAAAATCCTTCAAGGAGTTTCCTGGTCTGTCCATGTGCTGAAAGAGGGTAAAACATTTTCTTCCTCGACTGCCACATGAACAGGAATCATTTGTCTTGTTAAGGGTGTGAACTGAGCCACACGTTTATAAGAAAAGTGAAGTCGCTCAGTCGTGTCCGACCCTTTGCGACCCCATGGACTGTGGCCTACCAGGCTCCTCTGTCCATGGGATTCTCCAGGCAAGAATACTTAGCGGATTGCCATTTCCTTCTCCAAGGGATCCTCCCAACCCAGGGATCGAACCCAGGTCTCCCACACTGGAGGCACACTCTTTAACCTCTGAGCCAAAAGAGCACACTTAAAACAACAGAGGTGTGAACTTCCCGAAGTTCTTATTTAGAAGGTGATTCGCGTATGAAACCAAACACCTGGTCTCAAGACGCCTTTCTAAAGAAACTACTCCCTCCAACTATGATTATGTAAAAATCACCAGCCACCCCCGCAAAAATCAAAATCACTGCATCAAACACTTTATTGTCCACGAAAAAGACTTGAACATCACACTGGGATGTCTAACGCATAGAGCACTGAGCACCAGTCACTCCTCAGGAGGGCCTCACAGGTGCAAGGGCAACAAGGAGCCCAGAAAAGCGGGTGACCACGCAAGCAATAAGCTCTCCACGGATTAGAATTAAAAAATTTCACATTCTTCCCAAGGTGTAGTTGCCCAGTGTCTGGCACACAGATGTTTACAACAGTCTGCCTCTCTCTCTGAGCACCCAAGTTTATTACAGGGGATTACACATGCAAACAACAGAATCTGGTCCTAAGCAGAGTCAAGGGAGAAAGAACAGTGTCAGCCACCAGACGTGCCATCTCGCACTGGAAAAGGGCAAAGCGCACTGAGAGCGATGAACACACGGGTCAGACTGGAGCTCCGTCACCGAGTGGCGCGGACCTGAATGCTACTGACGCAGACGTCTCTTTAAACCACAAGTAAGGGCAGTTCTGCAGTCAAGACTGGCAACTTAATGCCAAATAGCTATCTGCCTGAAGAAAACATGAAATCCTGGTATAATTTAGAAAATAAGGCAAACAACTTTACTTTGATCTAGATACAGGTACTTTATTTACAAATATTCAGATTAACAGCATTTTGTTACATCAGATGTCGAGTACAGCAGTCAGTGAATCCTGTCACAGACAATTAGGACCCGCTGCGACGGACTCTGGGAGCCCGGGCACTGCACCTGAACACGCCGCGGGCTTCGGTCTGTGGCGGCTGCCTCGCACCCCGGGGGGTGGGCGGGTGGTTTTGTTTCTGTGAACACACACACACACACACACGTACCAGCAGGTCATGGTCCCTGGGAGCGTCCCTTGTGATGCAACAGTGTAAGCAAAACGGGTCACTGTACGTCCTTAACAGAACATACCCGATACACTCCAGGTATCTTGTTTTTTAAAAAAGTTAAACAAAGACAGAAATAAAGATGAGTCCACAAATTAACCAAATCCTATTTTCTGCACATTCCAGTTTTGGCTTTTATTTAACATTGACTATACAATACTCTGGTACTACCACGTGTTTACAACCCAGAAAGCAGTATTTTTTACTTTAGTGTCTGTAAATAGGGATTTTAAATGTGTATTTTAAACACAGCAGTTGAGCTGAGGGTGCATTTTACGTAACATACTGAGGTTCTACCTATCCTACTTCAAATAACTCCTCAATTCCCAGCCTGAACCATAAACTCAATTAGGAATCAACCAACTGAAGTAAAGAACGTGGTAAAACTAGTTTGCAGTCTACAGAAACAGGATCGTCTCCTTGCAATACAGTATTCTTCAGTGGCCACACCGCCTAGTGCAAAGTAGTAACTTACCTTCTATCAGTACAAACACTGAAACACCGTGAGAAACACTTTCCCCTTCACAGAACAATTTATGCCAACATGACATAAATATACTAAGAATACAAGGAGTATCTTAAATTATTTCACTGTAGTGTTAAAAATGCACTATTTAAAATCCCTTAACAGCAGACCTGCGGTTCTGACTGTCTGGTTCAGAATCTCACCATTCTGAGCTACAGGTATAAAAGCTTAAAATGTGCAATAAGAAACCCAGCCTTTTTTCTTCTATACAGTAAGGCAAGAAATGCAGCCTGTAATGCAAAATGTTTACAAAAAGAGAAAAGCAGGTCAGCACACTGTTGATTGCACGAGAACAGTTAGGAAAATCAGCAGGTAAGCCGCAGCGCAGAGATGGGACAGGACGTGCTAGTGTTAACCCTCTGGCGCCAGCTCTTCCCAGCGTAACGGCCCCAGACACTGCCAGCACCGGAGGGTGGAGCCAGTACACCGTGTGAACGGAAGCTGTGTCTATTCCCTCGTGCGAGATGGAAGGGAGTACCGTGGCCACATATAGGTCCTACTGTACAAACTGGTATTTTATACTGTTCCAAGGCCAGTAATCAATTTATTTTCTTCATTAAAATAATATACACAGAATGTATTGTTAGTTCGGTTCCTTCAAATTTTATACATATTTACTTTCTGCTAAAGAGAAAAAGATAAAATGGTGTAAAAAAAAAAAGGATAAAGCTATTAATTAAGCATAAGAAAAGAGATAAATGGATGTTTTCCCCGCGCAAGGCTAAGACAGAAGCAAACCGCCTTAAGAAAACGCCACCCACACAACAGGGAATTTATCCGACAAAAACAAAAGGCTCTGAAGAACCCTTTCTCTATCATCAGAAGTCATTTCACAGCAATAAATTTATGGGTTACAACAGACATACCTGAACAGTTAAAGATGGGAAGAAAGCTTAAGATATCATCAAATTAAACCGTACAATGAGACAAAGCCTTGCCAAAAAGAGGGAGGGGCAGAAAAATCAAGTCCAGCATCGGTGCTCAGTTTAAGTCATGGACTGGTGACATACCTACCAGGAGGACAATCGGGGGAAAAGTCTCGATTTGCCATGCAGGAGAGACTGATTACTCTACTTGCCTTTGATAACCTGATTACATCTAGTTGTTAGCAGTTTAGTATTGTGTTAAACTGTTTTTACAACAGAGTTGTTTTTTCTTTTTAATTAAACCCAGTAAGATGTACAGAAGACAGTGAGGCAGTAAAAAGTACTGCTTCCAACAGACAGAGGTGAAAGGTCGAGGGAGCGCCATGGCGAGGAGGTCACTAGCAGCCGCAGCCTTCCCTCTGGGGCTGGGGCTCGCTGGTTAGCCGGCCCCCCTGCGGGGCTGAAGGCTTGTGCTGCACACCGGACTCGGCGGCGTTCAGGTCCAGGCTCCCATCCTGAATGTTCTGGTAGATCTTCTTGGCAGCCTCGAGGAAGGCGTCCTCGACATTCTCTCCCCTAAGAGGCAATCGACAACTTTACTGCAAACCACAGCACTCTACAAAAGGTGAGACATCACACACTGACCTTTCGCTAACCTTTAGTCTCCTGCCATGGTGTCTTCAACTTAGCCACCGTCATCTAATAAAGGATTACCAGAAGACTGGGCTGAGAGCGCAGCATGGGGAGCACTTTCTGGGGAGAGCACATCAACAATGCCAAGAGCTCTGCGTGCAGACCCAGTCTGAAACTGCGCGCTCTCGTTAAAATGCTATATAGTGATATAGAACAATAATTAAGCAGGCCACAGTAGGGGGTGTTCTAAACAGAGACAAAATCATCTGCAAACAGCACTCCAGGACTTGTGGCCTGAGCAGCCCAGCGTGAACTGTGCTGTTCTTACCACGCTTGGCCATGCCCACGTTTGATGCTGGCCCTTTTAGCACCAACAGTATAGATGAGGCTGAACAAAAAGGGGCTAGCTTCTCACTACCGCAAGGAGTATGTGACGTAATAAATGAAGAACTATGATAGGAGTGCTGGGGTTCAATAATGAACATGAAATAACAGAAATGTTAATTATGCTTCTAATTACTCTTAAGACATTGAATATTTCCTAAAGTCATGCTTTTACTAAAATGAGAAGTATTAAGTCAACAGGTTGAACAACCTTGAGTCCAAGATGCCAAATTCAGCCTTGGTTGTAAAGGTCACTGTTAGCCTTTACACAATTTGTGTTAACACAATTTCATTTATTAACCTGTATTACCAATGGGTATAATCAAGGTATAATATTTTAGGGAAAGTAACAAAAAACATTATTTTGAAATGTGAAACAAGCAAAGGGATTTTTGCTGTTTTCCCTGCCATAAGCATTACACATTTACATAGTATACATATATATATATATATGGTTCTACTTCGAGAAATTTGAATATAATTAAAAATCATCTACTAATTTTAGTCATACTTACGTTTTTGCACTTGCTTCAAGGAACAATAAACCTAAAAATAAAATTCAGACTATGAAGGACATTTCAAATTAACTCAAAAGGATGATCTCTTTAGTGACTTCTCAGTAAAACTTTCTCATCAGCTTTCAGTACTACCACCAGAGTATTTTATGAAAGACTATGAGTTTGAAATGGAGGGAATCTTTATGTCATTAAATAATTCTACTGCCCTCAAAATGAATCCCGAATACAAATGCATTTTGTTGTTTCCTCGTTCTTCTTCGATTTGAGCAATTTGCACTTAAAAAGAAAAACGGTCAAATCATCGGCATGGTCAAAACCCCACTTTCTCCTTAGAAACTCTCCCGTGTGTGACCCCCAAAAGCCATTAAGTCTCAAAAGAAACCCACCATTTTCTTCAGCAAACTGTTTGGCCTCCTCATACGTCACATCCCTCTGAGCCTCCAGATCTGCTTTATTCCCTATGAGGATTATCACCTGGATCGAAACCGAAAGAGAGACGGCTTACTCACAAGAGCAACCTTTACATCAGACATGAAACCCAGAGGAGAACCTGGAGGAAAAACATGCGGGTCTAAAAAGGAAACTGAATGCTAGCAATTACCCATCAGACCATGACCAGAATCAGGAAGGTGTGACTGTGAAGGGGACAGAGGATGGCTCCTGGGACACTGCCTGGAGGAGATGGTTTCTGCCTTTCATTAGATTTTCCAAAGTTCCTGGAATCCACAGAAAGCTTTAAAACTACTAGTTCAACTTCTGAGGCTACAAGTAAGGAAACTCAAATAATGCAAACAAGGACTTGTTAAAAGGTCACTCCAGAGTCCGTGGTAGGCAGACGTTAGAATTCAGGCAGAAAACCCCAAGCGTGGCCTTCCAAATCTGCCCTCCCCTGCACCGTCCCCAGGCTGGACCAGGTCTGTAGCATGGTGGCTGCGTCCACGACAGGGGACAGCGAGGGGTGCGGGGAAACGTATGTATAGTGAGCTCAAATTTAAGGCAAAATATGTTCCCCTTCAAAACTGATGTGCTAAATCCGAATACTTTAAACAGATGGTTTCAACTAAAAGGGTTGTCCATCACTAACTTCTTTTCATGTGAAATTTCAGCCCCTGGCCGTCTTTTGAAAACATGGTGTCCATGAACTGTAACTATTTTGACCCAAATGTCCACCTTTAGCATTCTTCAATCAGTGAGGACAAGTGCCCACTGAGGATGGGAAAACGTTTTCACATACAGTCAGTCCACCAATCCAGTAAGGAATAAGGCAATAACACTTAAAAAGTGAAATCAAGGTTTTAAAAAAATCAAAGTTGGTAAAGTCACGATGGCTAAGTAGTACAGGGCCATTACAGGGCCATTATAACACAGGCACTCAGTGTAAGAAATGTTTGCTTAATGGAGACAACGCTGCCTGCTCTCCATTCCGTAAGCATGTCCAAGCCACGCTTCCCATCTTCAGGAGAGGGGAGGCATACCGTGGCATGCCAACAAGACAGAGGTGCAACGCACACCATCAACAGAATTAGACAGCGTGTAACTTCCACACAGAAATCGAGGGTGAAGCGACAGAAGACGCAGCGTCTCCACTGGACCTTGAGAGGTTTTTTTCCTTTCTTCTATAATAAAATCTGGTAAGATTTTAAGAGGCATAAATGAAAAAAGAAGGACATGGCTAATTTTCATTATGCTCCTCTAACGACTCTCTACAATAAATTGTTTTCTTGCTGTTTTTAATATTTTGCTTGAACATGACAAAAGACTCACAGAAGTTTCCTGAAGAGAAGAGCTCTTATATACCGTCACCAAGCGTCCCCAGTACTGGGACCTTACACGCTTACTGCACACACTCAGCACCAGGGGGCTGGCACCGGCACGCCCCCAGTCCCCACCGCGAGCTCAGCTTTCCCGCGTGTAGCTCTGCGCAGTTTTGCGGCCGGTGCAGACCTGTGTCGCCACGGTCGGCTTCTTCACTGCACCCGAGCTGCGCGGCGCTGCCCTCTCCACAGTGAGCTCACACCTTCACCCCGTCACCAACCCCTGGCAACCACAGATCTGCTCTCCCACTCGGTAACTTTTCTTTTTCAAATGTTTTATATAAATGGAATCATACAGTACGTACTCGTTCGAGACTGACTTTTTCCATTCAGCACAACAGCCATGAGGATCTATCTCCCTAGAGCTGATTCCCTTGTATGGCCGGAGAGTGTTCCCCAGAAGAGACGCACCAGACTGTCTCCCTGCTGACCTACTGACAGACATCCGGTTGCTCCAGGTTCTGACTACTGCAAACAAAGCTGTAGCAACATTCACCTATGGATCTGCATGTATACCCACAGTGGGTTTACTGTGATGATGACTAGGAAAGTTCCAGACACAGTCCCTGGCATGAAGGCAAACCATGTTAACTGACTCTTCAAATAATTAAGTTGCTGTTCCCTGATGAAAGCCAATCTTACCACTGATTACATATTTACTAAACCAGGCTACTGCCAGGCTCTGGGGTACAAAGCTAAGTGAGACACAGGCCTTACTCTCACAAAGCTCTGTCAGTCCCAGCTCAGGGCCTTTCCTCACTTGTTCCTGGAATACCCGCCACAGAATCCACCGAAACCTCTTTACTCCTAAGTCCCAGCTCCAACACCTCCTCTGTCAACCTGGTTTCTCCAGACAGCACTGCTCATACTGGCTGCCCCCAAACACACCACCAGCAAGCACTACCCCACCAGGCTGTGTCCGGCCTTCACTCTGTTTTCCAGTAGCCACCTGTGTCCCCACAGGTGACCTCCCTGCTGGACCTTTCATTGGCCAAAGACCCACATTCTTTTTTGTATACTGCAGAGCCTACCATAGAAGCTAGTCTTTAAATCTCAAATAAATAACTATCTTTTCAGACTGGCTAATTTTTTATAATATGCAGAACTTTTTATTTTTAATTGAAATTTTATTGAGACTCACGTAGTAAGAAATAATAGAGATCCCTAGTACACTTTGCCCAGTTTCCTCTAATGGTAACATTTTACGAAATTAATGCAGATTGAAGTGCAAGTTTCAGATTTCATAGTCTCCATTTGACATGAGATCACCACCCCACTTGTAACTTTCATTTTTCTTAAACCACACACATGAACAAAAACCAAGTGTAAGTGCGAAACCTGGCATAATCCATATTCGAAAAAAGGTTTTAAGTTTTCTTCAATTTAAGAATAAAGATTCTCTCGTTCCTAGTACCCAAATACAAAAAAAGTCCACTTAGCAAATGGCTTTGCTTTCTGGGTCAACTTAGATCCTAAGCGTTTTGTACAGCAGACGTCGTTTAACTCACAGTGTTTGGGTTGGTGAGGTTCCTGGCGTCCGTCAGCCAGCTGCTCAGGTGATTATATGTGCTTCTCCTGCAAAAGGTAAGAGTTTGGTTTTGTGACTGCCACATATCGTTGCCATTTCAATAGGGAAAAAAAAAAGAAACTTCATCAAATATATTTTAAATATATACTTTAAAAGTATTTTTGATTTGACTAAAATTGTTGCCCTAGAGAATTGTGGAATGTAAACACACACTTTTCAAATATCTAGCCAAACTCTTTGTTTTAAATAAACAACTCAATAGTCAACAACTTTGCTAATCACTTACATGTCAGGAGTAAATTATTTCCATTTAAAAACATAAACAGACCAATAAGCAAGCAAGAACAAGATAGAAAATTGATGGAAAATAATTCTGAACTCTGAAATCGGCTTTAAGAAGATTAATACATTTGCCTGGAAGCTGAAGTGCCTAGGTATACCAGAGAGTGAGTTTATCGCAACTGCACCCTCTCATTTACCAGCAGCTAAACCATCTGGGGATTCAGAATGCCTCATCTCTCCATTTTCTCTAGTCTGAGAGTTTAAAAACTCCTGGATCCTTTGCATTAGCCAAGTAGGACCTAAGACAGCAAACAAATCCAAATAATTTAAAACAATACAGAATATACTACTACTATTAGTTAGACTTTACCCAAAAAGTCAAAACATTTTTAAAATTTTGATGGTTAAAAATATTTCTAATTTACACAGACTCATAGAGCATTAATCTATTAGGTGAGGCAACAGAGGCCCATCGAGAGGCAGGGCTGATTTCAGAGCCAGTGCAGGGCCTTCTACAGACACTGTGTCCTTGAAATGTTTCGAGTTCAGCCTAGTGAATATATTCCATCATCTCCAGCTGCCAGTGTTCATATAGAACCTGATATACTCCTTTCCCAGAGAGAACTGAAAAGAATTCCTTGCTCAGAATTTTTTTTACTGTGCTGTATCATATTATACACAAACCACCACCTACATGTCAAAAAAGTCACATAAAAATTTTTTCCCAGTGTTTTCAACTTGTCCAAGTTAACAATGATAAAATATAAGTTTTAAAAAGCACAAGCCTTATCTCTCATATCTCAACAGGCCGGGATTAGAAAAAGAACATGCAAAGAAAATCAGAACCGTCCGCAACACTATAGACGCACTTGGGGACACATCGCAGCAGCTAGACTTTATTAGTGATGGATGCAGTTTTCAGCTATGCAGAGCCTTCAGGAACGCATCCCTCATAAGAGGATGTCCGTACAAATGGCCAGGTTCTTTACCTGTCTTCCCATAAAACTATTTACCAGTTGCCTGGCTCCAGTGAAGAGCCTTAAAGCTCTTCCCTCTGTTTTGCCCTGAGACCACCCAATTCGAAAATTTAGTAAAACTTCAAGCACTATAATCATAATCATCCACTATCTTTATTCTAAATAAATAAAATAACCTTGCTGCTATTGCTGCTGCGAAGTCGCTTCAGTCGTGTCCGACTCTGTCTGACCCCACAGACGGCAGCCCACCAGGCTCCTCTGTCCCTGGGATTCTCCAGGCAAGAACACTGGAGTGGGGCGCCATTTCCTTCTCCAATGCATGAAAGTGAAAAGTGTCGCGACCCCATGGACTGCAGCCCACCAGGCTCCTCCATCCATGGGATTTTCCAGGCAAGAGTACTGGAGTGGGATGCCACTGCCTTCTCCGAAAATAACCTTAGGAAACACCAAATTAAACTTATGACTGAAGCAAGTTAGCAGCAGCAGCAGCAGCAAAGAGTCCCTTTACTACAGAACTTCTCAGTGTGACTCTTCGAGATCAGTGAAGCATTTCCCACAAGGAAATACACGTGAAAAGTCTATCACTTGGTCCCACTTACGGATTCCTACCTGCTCAAAGATGAGGCAAGAGTCACTCTGCTTTAGACACTGCATCAATATCAAAGGTGGTCTAGTTCATTTTCTAGCTTACAGCAGACAAACAGCACAGCGTTCAGTCAAGTGGCACAACTTCCCCAAATTAAACATTTAAGGTCCAGTTTTGTTATTCTGTATCAATTACTTTTGCGTTTCCATAAATAGCAGAGTTGAAATAAATTTAATCTTGCAGCATGAAGTATCATGAGCTACTTCAATCCATTTTAGGACACAAAAAATTTTAATAAATATTTCAGATTCAAGTATGAGAATTTTTTATAATCTACCACGTTGGACTAGCAAAACTACTTAATTCCTTTGCTTGGCCTTATTTTGAAGACATGAACTTTAACACTGCTGCTGCTGCTAAGTCGCTTCAGTTGTGTCCGACTCTGTGCAAGCCTATGGACGGCAGCCCACCAGGCTCCTCCGTCCACAGGACTCTCTCGGCAAGGGGCTGAACAGAGTAACTCTTAAAGATTTGCTCGCTTTCTACTGAAGTGAAAACATCCGGAGTGAAATATTTCACCTCAAGCAATTCAACTCACACTGCTTTTCAGAAGCGTCTTTCACCAGCTCCACCAGCATCTCCTAAAGTTTTCTTCAGTCTTACCACTTTCAGATAAGGAAACCAACACGTTTTCAATACATCAAACCTCACACACAGCAACTTAGAGAAAAAATCCCAAAACCCAAATGATAAGCCATCTTACAGATACGCAACCACAAACTACAGACTGCCTGACAATTTTAAAAGTCGCACTGCCTGAAGTGGGTTTCCTCTCTCAAGTTTGAAGGCTGGAAATCGCTGGCCTCTCACCTAGTGATGTCATACACCATCAGCGCCCCCGCGGCTCCTCTGTAGTAGCTTCGTGTGACAGCTCTGAACCTCTCCTGTCCTGCTGTATCCCAGATCTGCAATTTGATTTTTTGGCCACTAACTTCAATTATTCTTGTACCAAATTCAACACCAATTGTGTGAGGACAGTCAGCCATAACTGTTAGGGAAGAAAAGAAATACAATATTCCAACTTGCAGAAAGCTTCAATTTAAGATCCATGGGAAAATGATCTACTAGACAACCAAAAGAGTCATTAATGCTTATAGGCTATAAACAGATTAAAGCTTGCATGAGAAGAAAAACATTAGCAAAAACCCTTAAGTAAGGAGTCAAGGGGATGTGACTGGAACAAGGCTTAGAAATTTCTGCAAGTAACCAAAAAATAAATAGTTCACATTTTGCATGCCAGAAGACCTCTGTTGCAAGGGCTCCACTCTGCTAAATAAAGCACAAGAGCAGCCACAGACAATCCATAAAATAGGCATGACAGCATTCCAGTAAAACTTCACTTCTACAAACAAGCAGCGCCTGGATTTGGCCCACAGGTTACTATTTGCTCTGGGCTAAAGAATCTGCTAATTAAAAATAAGGATTTTAATAAACTCTTCATAACAACATTACACTATTTAGCCTTCTGACAATTCTTATCTAATAACGAATTAATGGTTTTAAGACTCTAGGAGTTTTCAGTCAAACTAGTATTTATTCTATAAAATGTTATCAATACTTCAAAGATGGTCATGAAATTTAGTATGTATTTATAATTATATATTTGCAAGTCTAATCCAATAGGACAAGTCTATTAATCCTTTCTTTAAAATTAGGCTACTGAAAACGTATATCCACTATTACTCCTATGCAGTACACAGACTGCTAAACACTTCATAAAATGTTACATTAAGCCAAAAAATGCCACAGAAATAATTTTAACTATTGGAAACAATTTCAACTATATTTAGCCTATCAGTTACATAAAATAAAATGGCCCCTTCTACCACACAAGACAGAGTAGCACTCTGAATCTAAAATGATCAGTCATGAATGCAGAAAGAATTCCATTTTAAATATTTCCAATCTATTATTATTTAGCTATTAGCAAATGATATATGAGCACATTTCCCTTAATAAGATAATTTCTACAATAGAAAGTCAGAGAACAAGAAAAAGATAATTTAAATTTGAAATTATATATTTTTATTTTTTAGTAGTATATATTTTTAAAACCGAAGTTTATATCATCAAAAATCTAGTCAATCAAACTATTTATGGCATTAAAAAAACCACCATACATACATTTCATCTGTATCTATTTTTTTTTAAAAATCACTTCCTAAAGACGGAAGTACATATACATAGGGAAAAGCTATATTTTATTGCATAGAATATACTGGGAATAACTTTAAAAGGCAAGAAAGTGACACTAAGAATCTGCCGATGTTTTGCCTTACGCACTGAACTTACACTTTTTCTCTGTAAACTGATGAAGCAAGCAGGACTTTCCTACTCCCATGTCCCCTGTTAAAAAAAAGTTCCAATGTTATCCTCTTATAATTACATGCAATGATTGCTATACCTCTTTTACCATATTACATCACAAATCTCTGGGCACTTAAAAGATTTTCATTTTCATAATTTATAATGAGTTCAAAAGATCCTAAAGGTAGGTTTTCACTGTGATATATAAACTGACTATTCCCAACCTTTACTGGTGGTAGAATCTGGTTATGAATTACGTCAATAGACAGACACCAGCTGGGAAAAGCTTTTTAACAGAGAAACTGCTCGGAGAAGGCAACGGCACCCCACTCCAGTACTCTTGCCTGGAAAATCCCATGGATGGAGGAGCCTGGTGGGCTGCAGTCCATGGGGTCGCAAAGTCGGACATGACTGAGCGACTTCACTTTCACTTTTCACTTTCATGCATTGGAGAAGGAAATGGCAACCCACTCCAGTGTTCTTGCCTGGAGAATCCCAAGGACCGGGGAGCCTGGTGGGCCGCCATCTATGGGGTCGCACGGAGTCGGACACGACTGAAGCGATTTAGCAGCGGCAGCAGCAGCAGAGAAACTGCTATAACGGTGTTTTCTACTTTAAACTATTGCAACTTTTTGGTTTTTTCCCTTAACCCATCCATAAAAGCCAAAAACTCCTAGGAGTGACCAACAGGGCAGCATATAACAAGTAGAAATCGTAAGCTTTGGAAATCTGATTCCCTAGATGCCATGTTATCTCATATTTCTTATAGACTTTCACAAAAGAATGTGCATCACATGAAAATCCTCACAGAACAGGTATCATCTCTGACTGTACTAACAGCAATTCAACCTTTGGTGAAGGAAGCATTACAATACAGTCATATACGCTCAATATTAAACCAAACTAACAGGAAAAATTAACAGAAAAATACGTATATTTCAACCTACTCTTACACATGCATAAACAGCACTGTCTTAATTGAGCTAAATCTTCTTGAAAGTTGATTAAGAAGAAAACTACCATTATATTTCATGTATCTTACACAATTGTTCTGAATTTTTATCAACTTCTGGAATCCAGGGGGCTCTGAGAAATTTCATGATGTTTCTGGAATGTATCAACACTCCTAGGAAATTAATCTCATTCCCAGTATTAACTTTCGGGTAGCCCTCAAGAAAAAACAACATCACTTCAAAGGTAGCCAGCTTTGTACCCAGGGTCACAAAGTAACAGGTACATCATTGATGAAAAATAGATCCTACCAAAGGAGTTTTAATTTTGCAGCGAAAAAGACAAGTATTCACTTCCCCTGGGGTACTATGTTAAATATTAGCATATGAACATTTTGCATTTTAATCTTTGGAGAACAAGAGTATAAGTTAAACGAACTTACCAATAATAATATATTTAAAGATGTAGGAGTAGTTGTATGGGGCAGTTGCCATGGTGGCACTAGAAGCAAAGAAAACTGAGTTACTTCAGGGAAAAAGTGTGCACAAGTTATCCAGGCTGTGTGTCCTGTGAAGATATATACACAAGTTATCCAGGCTGTGTGTCCTGTGAAGATATATAAAATAAACCACAGTGATTATAAACAAAATGTAGGTTACAACAGCAGAAAAAACTGCATTTCCCAAATTAATCAAATACACAAATTCTCTTGGATGAACACTGCTTCAACATTCTCATGTATTATCCAAAGAAACAGAACATATATCAAAAAAATTCTAATATTTCCCTTTAGGAAATACCAGATAAGAAATGCTACTCTGGAAAATTTTGATCAAGGAAATCTTTATAAATTTAAGTTTGAATAGTGTCATTGTAAATAGTCCTCCTCCCCTGTTAAGGTCTCCATCACTGTTAACTCATCAAGTCTAATGATCTATTTGTTTGGAACATTTTGATTTTACAATAGAATGTTATAAAAAGTAACCACCAACTTATAAACACAAAATAACCTTTTCACTCTACTTGGAATAATCATAGCATCCAAAGAAAAAGTAATCATATTATTTCTAAGCCAAACATCAGAAACAGAACCACATGAAACTGTTTTTGTTGTAGATTTTTTTAAAAAAGTCAATTACTGATCATTACATACAGTTCCTAATATAGCATGTGAAGGTTAACAATATGCCAAATGTCTGCTATGTATTTTTCCAGGAGTTAAGAGAAACAGTGACATACTGTGGTTGTGACATTTGAAAGTTTATGTGTTACAAGATATGTTTGAAGATCACAGCTCACTTCTCACCCCCAGAGAAGACTTTACCTAAAGAAATCTAATTTCTCTCCTACTTTTAATAACTATAAAAAACCTCTCCAGTTTATTCAAATGAATGCCTTGACTGTGTCCGACACTGTGCTAGGTCCTAGAGAAATAAGAGGTGAATTCTAAAACTGGTAATAACTTACAATAAACTTTATTCCCCAATAAAACTGAAAAAATAATTTATTCTCAAAGCAGTTTTCAGCTGAAGATAAAAATTCTTTATAAATATGAAGGTTTAACATCATTTTTACAAAAACTGATTTTCCAATATTTTTTTAATCTGGTTTTTACTGTTCTAGCCAACTATCACATACACAAGCCAGATACTTAACAGGATTGGGAAAACTCATTTACTGAAATTAACAGCTTACTATATGTTATATTTCAAATAAAATTTCTAAGTAACTAATAAAATTTAAGTTGCAGAAAAAGTACATATTTAAAGTAAGTGAATTAGTATTATTAGGGAAGAGAAAGCTGTTAATTATAGTCAATTACCAGACAATCATTTCACACAATATAGTCTTCCTACTTAGCTGTATGAATTACATTTAACAGAACTGGGACATGCTGTAACACATTTATCATCAGTCACATCACAGAAAACTCCCTTGACCAGTTCTTTCAGAAAAGAAAGTGTTTCTAGTTAAAGTAACTGTGATTCGGGACATCATACATTAGTACGATTGATTCCCTTTTTCCAGAAACAAGAATGACCTTGGTCCTGAGGTTCAAACTCGTCTGTATTATTCACCAAATTTTGAAGACAAGGAAAAGAATCATTTCTCACAATAAGAATGATATTTAAAGGTTAATAATTTCTTCTTGGGCTGCATTCCCTTCAGGTTCCTCTCTTCTAATTCATTTTAACTTGTCTTTTAAACTTCTTTTCCTCCATTCAAACTTGGGGGAAAGGAATCAGTCATCTTTAAATGCCTGCTACCCTCATGGGTCTCCTCTGATGTTGCTCAATCTTTTCTGTCTTCTAGTTATAGCTGTACATACTATGCTTCCTTTCATTTCATGATGTTAAAACTGTGCACTCTTAACAATTCCAGTTTCTACTTGAAATTCTCTAAAGGCTAATCATGAAATTAGAAACCGATTCTAGTTGTACTGATTTGTGTACTTGCTAATTAATCATACAAGCATTTCTTAATATCTGAGATGACTGATTTTGACATTTTATTTCCAACCACTACTTAGTAAGCTATTTAAATAAAAAAGAATCATGACTATTTCAGACTGAAAGCCAGCACCCTGTTCTCCACCTCGCCACCCAATTTTCTGGTTAAATTTCTTAAAAATTACAATAAAAAGCAGAGCTAAAGGAGAACTACTCGAACTAACTAATTGCAGCAGACAGGCGGCAAAAACAGTCACGCTCTGCAGCCACGAACACAAGGTTTAAAAAGATTCCCACAGTTAGCTGACACAGTTCACTCGAAAGTATATATCTGCAATAGAACCATGTTCAAGTGGCCCCTTTTAACTATGCTGGGGGCGTCCCTGGTGGCTAAGGTGGTAAGCAATCTGCCTGCAATGCAGGACCCCTGGGCTCCATCCCTGGGTCACGAAGATCCCCTGGAGAATGACACGGCTGCCCACTCCAGTACTCTTGCCTGGAGGATCCCATGGACAGAGGAGCCTGGGGGGCTACAGTCCATGGGGTCGCAAAGAGCTGGACAGGACTGAACACTTTCCCTTATTAATACTGTTTTAGCAAAGGATTTCTCAACCTCATCTTGTGAAAATGAAACATATGCCACTATTAAGGTAAGAAATATATTTAAATGGAGTTTGCTACTGAATGAAACTCTACAACAGGTGCTTTTTTTTTTCACTTCATAACAGCATGGATCTATTTCCAGGCCAATACATACAGACCTAATGGTTACTAATGCATGTTAAACAGTAATCACTGTTGTGCCAAAATAGAATCACACTGTCTCCGTCTACGGAATCAGACAGTGTTCCAAATAGAACTATACATATAAATGACAAGTTTTGAAATGTACAAATACAGAGGAAGGTAGGTACTTTCAAATACTGCTCTTGTGGGAATCTGAAGTGCCAAAATATTTTGACTAAATAAAGTACATCAGTACTATGAAATGATATACATCTAATTGAAAAACCTTTTAGATATATGCATTAACCTGGAAGCATATTCACGATTTTAAGGGAAAAAAAAAACAACAACCACCATGCTGCAGAGTTCCATGAGATGACATACCCATTTTTAAAGACACACACACACACTCAATCCTATGTGTATACAATATAGATGGATACTCAGCAAACTGTAAAAAACTGACACATGGAATGAAAGAGAAAAAAGGAAGGGGAAAACTATTAACTTTTTTTACATATCACTAAGAAAGAGAAAGTGAGTCGCTCAGTTGTGTCCGACTCTTTGCAACCCTACGGACTGTAGCCTTCCAGGCTCCTCTGTCCATGGGACTCTCCGGGCAAGAATACTGGAGTGGGCTGCCATTTCCCTCTCCAGGGGATCTTCCCAGCCCAGGGATGGAACCCGGGTCTCCCGCACGGCAGGCAGACCCTCTGCACCCCCCAGAGAAGCCCCAATATATCACTGGGAGGGCTATAAGCATCTACTACCTTCATTAGTAACACTCTAAAATAGTAAAAGTTAAAAAAAAAAAAAAAAGACAGTTAAAATGTTTTAAGCATTTTTACATATAATTCTAATGTGAAACAAGAACAAACAAAACCACCCCAGCCATGATATTTCCAACATCACTTCCACATTTACCAATAAAACAGGGAACAGCATATGAAGTGACTCGTGATCAGATTCAAAACACAAACAAAAGGGGGACTCCCTGGCCGTCCAGTGGCTATGACTCTGCTGTCACTGCTAAGGGCCCAGGTTCAATCCCTGGTCGGGGGAACTAAGATCCTAAAAGGCCCCTGGTGCTGCCAAAAATAAAAACAAAACAAAAAACAACAAAAAACATAAAAACTAGGAACAGCTCTAACCCCCGATGAGAGTCTCTTTTTTCATCGCCTCATGGTTTGCTCCTTGCTCCATTACCTCACACACTTGTCTAATCCTCTCACAGCTGCTATGCAGCATTTTATTCCGCTCTTAGGACATAAGGTGTTACTGTGTGATTTCTATGTAACCGATTCAAGACAACAAAGGAAAAAAGCAACCCCTAAATAAACATATTCTGGCTGACTTAAATTCTGACCCTTATAGTTTAAACTAAGTGAGGCTTTTTTATACATGAAAAATGCTGTTAAAAACACTTGAACCAAGATAAACTGCTTTTGTGATTCCAACATAAAATTTTTTAAATTATGTTAGGTTTTGACAATGATGATCAAAAAATCCATACATACATTTATATATGGGCCCTCACCTCATGGAGCTTAGGAAGAGAAGCCCTTTGGTGCGCTTACAAGACTGCTCTTGATCTGTCAGTCAAGTGGACACAAAACTTTGGGAGTTAATCCATTAATCAAAATATCGGGTCAATTTCCTGTCCTCAACCTTAAAGCAACCTCTGAAAATAACCCACTCATCTCCGAGACCCACCTAAAAATCACCTCATTTTTTTTTTTTTTTTTAAATCTAAAGCTTTACTGTTGTTTCGACAAAGAAAACATTTTCATAGGCCTCCAAAGTACTGTGGACCTTCTGGACGGATAATCCTAATGGTGAGTGGGCCCTGTTTGTACCCATCAACTCAGAGTCTGTTTTGGGGGCAGCCCAGACTAAGACATACTAGGTTAGAGAAACTCCGGCAAAGAGGCTATTGAGAAGGGAGTGTGTGGGGTTAATGTCACACTTTTTTATAAATTAATGTGGTAAGAAAAAAGTTGGTATCTCCATGTCAAGAGAAAGACAAAATTTTTCATCTAATTATGATGGCACATTGTGAACAGGAAATAAAGTAATACTNTAGAGAAACTCCGGCAAAGAGGCTATTGAGAAGGGAGTGTGTGGGGTTAATGTCACACTTTTTTATAAATTAATGTGGTAAGAAAAAAGTTGGTATCTCCATGTCAAGAGAAAGACAAAATTTTTCATCTAATTATGATGGCACATTGTGAACAGGAAATAAAGTAATACTGAACCTCTGTCCACAGAAGAAAAGTATTCACAAGAAAAAACAAAACTAAAACCCTGCACTTAGAATTAAAAGGATCAGAAATAGTGAAAACTTTACTGAGGAAAGGACGTCTGAGACTTGCTTCAAAATAATTTGGTAGATGGAAAAGAATCTAAAGTGAGTGGAAGGACGTTCCCGGTGACGCAGCGGGTAAGAATCCAGCGGCCGTCGCGGGGGCCACTGGTTCCATCCCTGTTCCGGGACGATCCCACATACCTGGGCGCAACTAAGCCCCTACACCACGACTGCTGAGCCCCTACTACTACTACTAAGTTGCTTCAGTCGTGTCCAACTCTTCGACCCCACAGACGGCAGCCCACCAGGCTCCTCGTTCCTGGGATCCTGCAGGCAAGAACACTGGAGTGGGGCGCCACCGCCTGCTCCGGTACTGAGCCGCTCTGCCACAACTACTGAAGCCCGAGCGCCCTAGAGCCGGTGCCTCACAACAAGCGCAGCCATTGCCATGAGAAGTCTGTGCACGCCGACGGACACCCAGCTCAGTCAAAAATAAAAACAGAATTTTAAAAAGTAAATAAAAAATGAAAATAAGAGAGTGGATATATGTGTATGCATAACAGATTCACTTTTCTGTACAGCAGAAACTAATGCAACATTGTAAGCCAACTATACTTCAATAAAAAGTTTTTTAAAAATAATAACTTTGTGGAGAGGGTTCAAGTATATATAGATGGAATAAGACTGAGCACTGGATAATGGGTATATGAAAGCTCAATATACTACTGTATTCTGCGTATGTTTAGAACCATCTAGAAGAAAAAGTTCCTTAGAAGTATAGTATCTTTGACACCTCCACTCGTGCACTGCTGTCTCCAGTAATGCCCAGCATTCTTAATCACAAAAAAAAAGTTTCAAGTTTTAAAAAATGAAAAATATCTCAGTAGCCCTAGTTTTAAAGTAACCTGTTTGCCTTATGCAAAGTTTCCTCTAATTGTATAATATTTTACTAAAATTATGCAAAGATTTTAATATTGATAAAAATCAGTTGTAAAAACACTCCATATTCTGTTGTAAGGTTGCAGTATGCACAACAAAGAAGTTTAACATGAAATGTAAAAAAAAAGTTTTAAGTGTAGCTTTAATTCCCAGGAAATTTTTTAGGTTATTAAAATTCTAAAAGTTTTACATCTTTACAGTAACTGCCATTTACTGTCTAATATATGTCAGCTACTTTATAAGCAATCTCTAATTCTAAAAACTCACTTTACAAATAAGGAGAGGAGATACATTCATGGTCATATACTACTAAAGGGAAAGCTAAGATTAAGGCTCAGATCTAACTCTACAGCTCTCCAAAGCCATGTTCTCTCTCACTCAACAAATCTTAGACAGTCTACCAGCCTGGCACTGTCAGAGACAACGGGAGCTGACCAAACTTTAAGCAATGTGCTAAGGGTTTTAAACCCCACTTAAATCTTCACAACAACTCTAAAATGTAGGTAGTTATCCCCTGAATGGATAAGGACCCTTAGTCTGAAGAGGTGAAGAACTTGCTTGAAGTCACCAGGAAGTGGCAGTACTGGAGCGGGAACCCTCCGAAACGCCTAACAAGTCTCAAAGGCATGACCAAATAAATGGGTGTAAGCAAAAAACTGAAGAAAAATTCTGCAACGTCTTGAGGAACGGTGGAGTGGGAGCTGGGTTACTGCAAGGTCGAATTTGTCCTCGAAAACCACACCGAAATACTAGGCAGTTCTGACAGTAAGTTCTGAGCAGTCAACTTTGCAGGGCTTCAAATCTGGACTCTTGACACTTGCTGTGGGACCACCAGGAAAGCATCTGCTCTCTGGGAACTCGCTTCTTCAAACATAAAACGAAATCTTGTCATCTATCCTCTGGGGCTGCAAGAATGTGAACGAGCAGTGTAGTGGCAGACAGACTTTGGGCTATAAAGGAGAAGTCAGCTGTTATCCAAACGCAAACATTGGAAAGAAGGAATTAGACTGAGGCTACAAGCTCAGTGGTCATGTGTATGCCCCCGGCCTAACCTGAGTTTGCATGTGCCATCGCTCATCCGCCACATCGCACCTCCACACCTCAGTTTCCTCACCTGGGCGATGAAGAGCCTCTACTCACCACCCAGGGCAACGGGAAGCAAGCTAAACCTGCGGGTCTAGATGCCTAAAACCCGCGTCTAGCACCCAGTAAAGAGCAAACCACCGCAACACCCTTGGCTCCGCCTTCTTTGCTTAAATTCCAGAAAGGCCAAAAACTTTTCGTCCTCGTTATTTCCACAGGCTGCCGACGATCGAGGCCGTACCGGATGCCAGCGACATTACAGAGCTTCCCCCAAACCGGAACCCGGCCGCAGGGACCCCCAGACCCCCGGCCAGCCCGAGGCCACGCCGGTC
>SJYA01005435.1:29756-56585 GCA_006410615.1 Neotragus moschatus
TAGTTTTCTATATATAGGTCTTTAGTTTCCTTAGGTAGATATATTCCTAAGTATTTAATTCTTTTCGTTGCAATGGTGAATGGAATTGTTTCCTTAATTTCTTTTTCTACTTTCTCATTATTAGTGTATAGGAATGCAAGGGATTTCTGTGTGTTGAATTTATATCCTGCAAATTTACTATATTCATTGATTAGCTCTAGTAATTTTCTGGTGGAGTCTTTTTTTAATTCATATATATGGAATTTAGAAACATGGTAATGATAACCCTGTATGCAAGACAGCAAAAGTGACACAGATGTATAGAATGGATTTGTGGACTTTGAGGGAGAGGGAGACGGTGGGAAGATTTGGGAGAATGGCACTGAAACATGTATACTATCATGTAAGAAATGAATCGTCAGTCTATATTCAATACAGGATACAGGATGCTTGGGACTGGTGCACAGCGATGATCCAGAGAGTTGATATGGGGTGGGAGGTGGGGAGTGGGGTTCAAGATTGGGAACTCATGTACACCTGAGATAGAAAAATAAAAATAAAAAATTTAAATAAATATACATATATATGAAATAAACAAGTGGTAAGTCATTAGTAAAAAATAAACAGAGTGAGAAATGCACATTAAAATGATGTAACCATATTTACTTAATATATTCCAATATTAAACAGCAAAGCTCAACAATGCAAAAAAAAAAAGAAAAATTGTAATCAATGAACACTCAAAGAAGGCAGTCAAGTTCTTATAAATTGAAAATTCTACAACTTTACAAATAATTCTTAAAATACATAGTCTATGTTCATTTTTATTAACATGCAAGTTTTATTTTCCTACCCTCTAATGAAGTCCAAATGCTTAGAGAAAACATTGAGTTCCAGGCAAATTATGAGATCGAATAAACATGGGACCAAACCTTGAATCTGAGGGAAAACTGGTTTAACAAGCCTGAGATATGCAGTTCAGTTCAGTTCAGTTCAGTAGCTCAGTCGTGTTCAACTCTTTGCGACCCCATGAATCACTGCACGCCAGGCCTCCCTGTCCATCACCAACTCCCGGTGTTCACTCAGACTCACGTCCATTGAGTCAGTGATGCCCTCCAGCCATCTCATCCTCTGTTGTCCCCTTCTCCTCTTGCCCCCAATCCCTCCCAGCATCAGAGTCTTTTCCAGTGAGTCAACTCTTCACATGAGGTGGCCAAAGTACTGGANTGCACGCCAGGCCTCCCTGTCCATCACCAACTCCCGGTGTTCACTCAGACTCACGTCCATTGAGTCAGTGATGCCCTCCAGCCATCTCATCCTCTGTTGTCCCCTTCTCCTCTTGCCCCCAATCCCTCCCAGCATCAGAGTCTTTTCCAGTGAGTCAACTCTTCACATGAGGTGGCCAAAGTACTGGATTTTCAGCTTTAGTATCATTCCCTCCAAAGAAATCCCAGGGCTGATCTTCAGAATGGACTGGTTAGATCTCCTTGGAGTCCAAGGTACTCTCAAGAGTCTTCTCCAACACCACAGTTCAAAAGCATCAATTCTTCGGCACTGAGTTTCTTCACAGTCCAACTCTCACATCTATACATGACCAGTGGAAAAACCATAGCCTTGCAACTTGGCTCTGCTGTTAAGTCACTTCAGTCATGTCTGACTCTGTACGACCCCATAGACATGACAGCTCACCAGGCTACCCCGTCCCTGGGATTCTCCAGGCAAGAACACTAGAGTGGGTTGCCATTTCCTTCTCCAATGCATCAAAGTGAAAAGTAAAAGTAAAGTCGCTTAGTCATGTCCGACCCTCAGCGACCCCATGGACTGCAGCCTTCCAGGCTCCTCCATCCATGGGATTTTCCAGACAAAAGTATTGGAGTGGGGTGCCATTGCCTTCTCTGAACTTGGCTCTAATACATTAATGAAATCTGTAGGGTGGTATTCTTTCTCCCTGAACAAATGCAGCTTCAGAATGATTATTTAAACCTCTCTTTAAAGTTGGTAACTTTTATGGGGTAACTTTTGCAAAGTACTCAAAATGTGTCTGGACTAATGGATTTGAAGGTGTTTTTATTATTATTATTATTATTCATGTAATTGCTTCCTTCAGTTAAATTCAGTTTAACACACATATATAATCTGTCATATTTTTCACCTGGTGGTAGATAGCAGAGACTCCAACATGCAGAGAATCTCATTCCAGTCCTGGAGGATGTCTTTGGACTTAACATAACTCTATGGAGTATATATTTTATTAAAGATTACCAAACTCAGTGAATTCTGTTTCCAGTATCCAGCAAGAGATGAATGTAGTGGGAAAAAAATCTAAATATACCTCTTTCATAAAGTTTCTTTTACAGATGAACCATAAGGCAGTCTTCAGTTCAGTTCAGTTGCTCAATTGTGTCGGAATTTTTGCGACCCCATGGACTGAACCATGCCAGGCTTCCCTGTCCATCACCAACTCCCAGACCTTACTCAAACTAATGTGCATCAAGTTGGTGATGCCATTCAACCATCCCATCCTCTGTTGTCCCCTTCTCCTACTGCCTTCAATCTTTCCCAGCATCAGGGTCTTTTCAAATGAATCAGTTCTTTGCATCAGGTGGCCAAAGTACTGGAGTTTCACCTTTAGCATCCGTCCTTCCAATGAATATTCAGGAATGATTTCCTTTAGGATGGACTGGTTGGATCTTCTTACTGTCCAAGGGACTTTCAATAGTCTTCTCCAACACCACAGTTCAAAAGCATCAATTCTTTGGTGCTCAGCTTTCTTTATAGTCCAACTCTCACATCCATACATGACTACTGGAAAAACCATAGCTTTGACTAGACAGACCTTTGATGGCAAAGTAATGTCTCTGCTTTTTAATATACTGTCTAGGTTGATCATAACTTTTCTCCCAAGGAGCAAGCATCTTTTAATTTCATAACTACAGTCATCATCTACAGTGATTTTGGAGCCCCTCAAAGTGAAGTCTGTTACTGTTTTCATTATTTCCCCACCTATTTGCCATGAAGTGATGAAGCCATGATCTTAGTTTTCTGAATATTGAGTTTTAAACCAACTTTTCACTCTCCTCTTTATCTTTCATCAAGAGTTTTAACATTCTTCTTAACATTCTTTTATTAATTGGTCCTTCATTATAACAAGTGACTAAATCAGAAATATTGGGAAGGAAGAGAATAAAAAGCTAAGATATTCATAGTCAATGTGTTACCTTAGCAGGAAGCCAAACATACACATATTTTGAAATACATAAATAATAGATTATTTGCAAAGCAGCATCTTTTATTGCTTAAGAAGCGGGGATAATCTAAGTATGCTTGATGATTCAAGTTTTGTCTACACAACTCCAAATAATAGATTGAATACATATGGCAGTCATGCAGTTATTTCTTAAGGTATAGATTTTAACACTGTGGAAAGCATCAATTTAAATTCCTGACAAAACTGTAAAGACTCTGAAATTAAAACTGGAATATCTTAAATATCTTCCAGTGTGACAGTGTATGCAGTGTGTGCAGTGTAACAGTGTATGCAGGTCAGGAAGCAACAATTAGAACTTTACATGGAAAAACAGACTGGTTCCAAATAGGCAAAGGAGTATGTCAAGGCTATATATTGTCACCCCACTTATTTAACTTATATGTAGCGTACATCATGAGAAACACTGGGCTGGATGAAAGCACAAGCAGGGATCAAGATTACCAGGAGAAATATCAATAACCTCAGATATGCAGATTACATCACCCTTATGGGAGAAAGCAAAGAAGAACTAAAAAGCCTCTTGATGAGAGTGAAAGAGGAGAGTGAAAAAATTGGCTTAAAACTCAACATTCAGAAAACAAAGATCATGGCATCTGGTCCCATCACTACATGGCAAACAGATGGGGAAACAGTGGAAACAGTGGCTGACTTTATTTTTTTCGGCTCCAAGATCAACTGCAGCCATGAAATTAAAAGACACTTGTTCCTTGGAAGGAAAGTTATGACCAACCTAGAAAGCATGTTAAAAAGCAGAGACATTACTTTGCCAACAAAAGTCCGTCTAGTCAAAGCTATGATTTTTCCAGTAGTCATGTATGGATGTGAAAGTTGGACTATAAAGAAGCTGAGCATGGAAGAATTGATGTTTGTGAACTGTGGTGTTGGAGAAGACTCCTGAGAGTCCCTTGGACAGCAAGGAGATCCAACCAGTCCATCCTAAAGTAAATCATTCCTGAATATTCATTGGAAGGATCCTGGAGGTGAAACTCCAGTACTTTGGATACCTGATATGAAGAAATGACTCACTGGAAAAGACCCTGATGCTGGGAAAGATTGAAGGCAAGAGAAGAAGGGGATGAAAGAGGATGAGATGGTTGGATTGCATCACCGACTCAATGAACATGAGTTTGAGTGAACTCTGGGAGTTGGTGCTGGACAGGGAGGCCTGGCATGCTGCAGTCCATGGGGTTGCAAAGAGTCAGACGTGACTGAGTGACTGAACTGAACTGAACAGATCACTTTGCAACCTACATAGTGTTTCCAGATTTTCCAAGATCCCATTTTTAGATAATGATAGAATTTTAGCTAGAACTCAAACACTGTTGATGCTGAAGCTGAAGCTCCAGTACTTTGGCCACCTCATGCAAAGAGTTGACTCACTGTAAATGACCTTGGTGCTGGGAGGGATTGGGGGCAGGAGGAGAAGGGGACGACAGAGGATGAGGTGGCTGGATGGCATCACTGACTCGATGGACGTGAGTCTGAGTGAACTCCGGGAGTTGGTGATGGACAGGGAGGCCTGGCGTGCTGCGATTCATGGGGTCGCAAAGAGTTGAACACACTGAACTAAAAAGGAACTAGAATGCTTCTTGTTGAAAGTGAAAAAGGAGAGTGAAAAAGTTGGCTTAAAGCTCAACATTCATAAAACTAAGATCATGGCATGTGGTCCCATCACTTCATGGGAAACAGATGGGGAAACAGTGGAAATAGTGGCTGACTTTACTTTTGGGAGCTCCAAAATCACTGCAGATGGTGATTGCAGCCATGAAATTAAAAGATACTTACTCCTTAGAAGGAGGATTATGAGCAACCTAGATAGCATATTAAAAAGCAGAGACATTATTTTGCCAACAAAGGTCCATCCAGTCAAGGCTATGGTTTTTCCAGTAGTCATGTATGGATGTGAGAGTTGGACTGTGAAGAAAGCTGAGTGCCGAAGAAAATGCTTTTGAACTGTGGTGTTGGAGAAGACTCTTGAGAGTCACTTGGACTGCAAGGAGATCCAACCAGTCCATTTTAAAGGAGATTAATCCTGAGTGTTCATTGGAAGCACTGATACTAAAGCTGAAACTCCAGTACTTTGCCCACCTTATGCGAAGAGTTGACTAATTGGAAAAGGCTCTGATGCTGGGAGGGATTGAGGGCAGGAGGAGAAGGGGACAACAGAGGATGAGATGGCTGGATGGCATCACTGACTCGATGGACATGAGTTTGAGTAAACTCTGGGAGTTGGTGATGTACAGGGAGGCCTGGCATTTTGCGATTCATGGGGTCGCAAAGAGTCAGACACGACTGAGTGACTGAACTGAACTGAACTGAACCAATTTAATAAATGAGGAGAGAAAGTAGAGGCAAGAAAGCATGCTTGCTTAGGGACAGCAAAGAACACAGAGCACAGTCAGAGAGAAAGAGGTCTGTGGTTCCCTGGTTTCACTTCAGTGATTCTTCCTTGAATAGGAATGAGAGAAAACTTTCCTCAGGAGCTCCAGGCAGGCAGTGTTGCATTCACTCTTGTGCTCAACAAGCCAGCGAGGGCATCACAGATGTGCTGAGGTGAGAAGATACCAATAGGAGGGGAAAGATCTTCATCACATGTCAGATTCCAAATCTGGTTCTCCACTTTTTAACTTCTTTTCTGATATACACTTCAGACACCAGTGGATAAAGATTTCCATTGATTTCCAGTTTCTTTTCTTTCCCACCTTCCTTCTCTTTCTTTCTGCTTTTAAAGAACCTGTTATATACATAGCAAAATTTACCATTTTAACCACTTCTAAGTGTATGTTTCTGTAACATTAAGTACCTTCACATTGTGTCACAACCACCATCCATCTCAACTTTTTCATATTTCCTAACTGGAACTCTGTATCCATACAGTTTCTCCATTTACCCCTTCTCCCAGCTTCTGGCAATAGTCTTTCTATTTTATCCCCATTTTCAATAATACTTACTGTTATCAGACTTCCTAAGTTTTGCCTATCTAGTTCATGCTAAATATTATTTCATTGTTATCTTCTGTTTTTTTTTTAGTATGATTGAACAACATTCTATAAGTACATTGGCAGTATTTTTCATTTTTGTGAAATAACTAATTTAATATATCAATATATGTATGCTTTGAGAATGTAATATATGTATATAATTCATGTATAATTCATCTATTAAAAATGTATAATTCAATGATCATGATTTTATTCACAGTTATACACTCATCATTATAGTCAATTTTAGATTATTTTGATCACTGTAAAAGAAATATACTCATTAGCAAAAGCTCCAAAGTTCTTCACCCTTCCCCAGCCCTGAACAACCACTAATCTATATTCTGTCTCTAAAGAGCTTGCTATTCTGGGTATTTCATATAAATACAGTCATAAAATATCTGTTTTTTTTTTTTTTTTTTTAACTGGTTTCTGAGATTTACTGTAATGTTTTCAATGCCCAACCGTATAGTTCTGTATATCAGTGTCCTTTTTGGGGGCAGAATATTCCATTGGATAGATATACCACATGTTGTTTATCATTGTCAACACTCATTATTTGCCTTTAAAACTATGCCCACTAGTATTTCACTGAGATTTTGATTTGACTTATCCTAATTATTGATGATACTGAATTTTGAATAAAAGTATTTTATTTAGTAGGTGATAGTGATGCTAAAGCTGAAACTCCAGTACTTTGGCCACCTCATGAGAAGAGTTGACTCACTGGAGAAGACTCTGATGTTGGGAGGGATTGCGGGCAGGAGGAGAAGGGGACGACAGAGGATGAGATGGCTGGATGGCATCACTGACTCGATGGGCGTGAGTCTGAGTGAACTCTGGGAGTTGGTGATGGACAGGGAGGCCTGGCGTGCTGCAGTTCATGGGGTCGCAAAGAGTTGGACTCGACTGAGCGACTGAATTGAACTGAACTGATTAGCAAAAGTAAGGGAGTATAAAAGTAAGACAGAGATAGGAAGAAATCTAATGAAGGACACATTGTCAGGCAAGTAGAAACTGGGCAACTGGATTTACATTATTTTGTCATCCAACCTTTTTTTTTCCTGATATTTTGACCCTATAAATTAATTATCATCACATATAGACTTTTTCAAAGTATACACCCAACTAACTGAGAGTTTTGGTTTGGTTTTCTTGTTTAACCACCTTATTCTTCTCTCTGGGGTCATTTTCATTCTCTATAAATATAATCTTTAGAATTTCTGTTATTGAAAAATCCTTGGCAAAAACACTCAAGATTTATTCATGTAAAAATTGTTTATTTCATCCTTGTCCTTGAAAATACTTTTATTGAGTACATAATTTTAGGTAGACAGTTATTTTCTCACAGTAGTTCAAAAATATTTTACTATTTTCTTCTTTTCATTGTTGCTTTTGACAAGTCTGTTATCAAAATAATTGACTCTTATGAGTAATCTATCTTTTTTTCACTGCTATTTTTATTATCCTTTCTTCCTTTGACTTTTCCTTCCACCTTCTTTGTCATTTAAAAAAGAATTTAAAATATTGCTGACTGCTATTAGTGGACACCTATAATGTTCTAGATACTATGTTAAATATGCTAATATGCTAATATGTATATATGCTAATATATACTTCTTTCATATCACTAATTTTCTTGACATCCCTATGATTACTATTAGTAGGCTAATTCTACAAATAGGAGATTAGGCACAAAATGTTAAACTCTCAAGGCCATGGAGCCAGAAAGTGCTAGAACAAGCCTGGTACCTGAGTCTTTCTGATTGCAGAAGCTGTATTTGTAGCAGATTTGCTCTCTTGTGAATTTTTAGCCTTGCCCTTTCATGCACTCCTTTTGAACCTCATCTGAGCTTAAAATAGAATTGGTACTTCTGATGATGATTTATGTGTGATTCAACTAACATCTCCTGCAAAGCTAACATGAGTTACTTTAAAAAACTAAACTCTTTAGTTTTTAACTCTCATGGGAGTATGTTGTCGAAAATCTACAACTAGGATTTTACAACTCTTTTAGCAATTTTATTTTGAAAACGTGGAAAATTAATTTCTAAAAGCTATTGTCATCTATTTGCTAATTTCCCTACATTTATTTGACAGTATTTTTGCACTTTACAGAGATACTCAAATTAAAATGCTCTTTTTAGCTTAAAATTTTTATTTAAGCATGAAGTGGCTTTATATATTCATTCATTGTCACAATATTTTGTTTTATTTGATTATTTATGTGACTTTAGCATCCAATTTTATTTTATTTTTAAATAATTTATAGAAGTTCATTATATTTATATTTAATACATGCATGACTGCTCTTTAGAACACATTAAATTAAATGGTTAGGATCACCAATTCTATGCTTAAATTGTTACTTCTGATTTTGGCTACATAGTACAAGTATTTTTCCTAAAAATAGCAACTTATTTGAGTAACTTAAAAAATAAATTATAAAAGAAATGCAGTAATCTGTATTCCTTATGCACATAAGTTGTGTAAAATTTATATCCTATCTAGTAAAAACAAAGAATGTACTCATCTTAGTAAAATAAAATATTTAAATTTAAAATTAGAACACTAGTTACCCAAAAGTAAGATTAACCAAAGACTAGTTATTTTGTTTATATTGTTTAGATGCTTGCTTCCAAAACTCCTATACTCAGACTATAATTAGACTTTTGCAATAAGATATAATTCCAATGTTGAAACCCATTGATCTTCTTATCCTTCAAATCTTGAACTTCAACTTCAGTTCAACCAAGTTATATTCTAGGAGTTTTGAAGTGATAGAATTAAATCTCCGGAAAAATCTATTATTGGTATCATTAAATATCCAGTGGTCACACTTAATTAAATTATTACCATAGCCACAATTCCATACCTGGATATCTATTCTACCTAAAACGTTTGTAGTAACTAAGCATTTATCATTATGACTTTTGTTCATTGCAAACACTAAAGCATTGAAAAAAATTTTTTTAGAAAGTGTTCTAAATTCTGCATCTATTATCTGCACTCACTGACTTCGTTTGTCTCTTGACTGGACTATTGCCACAGCTTCCTAATTAGTCTCCCTGCATGGGTCTTTCTACTACAACCCATCTAACAATGCAGGATCCTAAAATATCTTCATAATAATCCTATATTTAAAGATCTTTAATGGCTCCATTTCCTCCTTGTTAAGGTTATAATCATTTTGTCTTTGCAGTCTCACCTCAGCATAACTCCCCATAGAACTCAGGACCTTTGTATATATATTCCTTCGAAGTATCCAGCAGTGAAAGCAAATTAAACATTTTCCATCTTCTACATATATCACGACTCTAACAGTAGATTGTTTTTTCACATTCTGTCTCTTTTTGTGTGTATCATCATCTTCTTTACTTGACCAGTTTTTACATATCTTTCAAGAACTAGCTCAAAGTTTAATATCTTAGTGATACCTCTGGATACTTGCAGTTGGCACACATATTCATCAAAAAACATGCCCTATTTTGTAGCAATTATACACTGATATATATGTCTCTCCCACAAGGTTGTGAGTGCTTTGAGGATGGAAGCCATGTCATATTCACATTTGTCTCCTTTGTGTCAAATGGTTATGAATGTTAAATAATTAAGAATGACTGGAGTATCTTTATAATAATTTTTATTAGATAGAAATATATAGTAGCTACTCTGATCCTTTATGTCTAACAGTGATGACATTTGGATACATTGTTGGCATTAAAATTGTATTATTTAGAGAAGTGTCAAAGATATAGACTGGCTTAGGTGTTCTCTACTGTGATCCCTAACATCCTGACTTTCTCCTACGATTGTACATTTTTAACTTTAATAACTTAAAAATGTTATGGTCTGTTTTACCTTCTAGACTGAAAACTGTCTGTAAGAGCAGTCATCATGTCTATGTAGGTCATCAATGTATCTGTAGGACTTTGCACAGTGCCTGACAATCAATTGATTTTATTGAACTAGTTTATTAATTAGTTAATGAGTTGATGGGCAGGGAACTCAGAGTTACAAGTTTGGGCTCCATTTTCCATCTCAATCATTTTCTGGTTCTTATGATGCCACTTTTAGATTCTCCAAATTCACATTACCTCATGTATAAAATGGGGCAAAAATACCTGCCTGCTTAGATTACAAGGTTTACAAAGATCAGGGGAGAAAAGAGGTATGATCAACCTAAAAACTTAGAAAAGATAAACAAATATGAAGCATTGTTAGTCTTGTAAGGAACAACAAGGCACTATCAGAGAGTTCAGCAAAAATTAGGCTGGTGCCTTTTGTGTGTGTATGTAATTATAAAACATTCTTCTCTTTATAGCAAAACCTCTTGATTTACAAATTTTAGCAACTGAGCTTTAGTAATGATAACCACTCATTCTTTTCTCTCCAGTATGATTTCTAACAAATTGAAAAAAAAAAACTATCAAAGAAACTAATTGTTATAAATTGAATGTGTCCCTTCCAAATTCACATGTGGAAATCCCAATCCCCACTGTGATAGTGTAAAGAGTTGGGGTCTTTGGGAGATAGTTAGGTCATGAGTTTGGAATCTCCAGGAAAGGGATTAATGTCCTTATAAAAGAGACCTCAGAGAGTTCTCTCACTCTGTTCATCATGTGAAGATATAACAAGAAGATGATAATTTATGAACCAGAAAGCAGCTGGCACCAGACACCAAGTCTGCCTGCACTTTGTTCTTGGAATTCCCAACCGCCAGAATGGTGAGAAACAAATGTTTGTTGTTTAAACCTCCCAGTCTATGGTATTTTTGTTGTATCAGCGTGAATGGACTAGTACACTAAGATACTGAAATATGAGCTTTATTATTGATAAAGCTGAATTAGAAAATACAGCTCAGAGCCACAGCCAAAAATAGCCTTTCATAATTCTTCAATTGCCCAAATAATATGCCTCCAAGAGTTCCTTAATAAATGTACACACATAAGCAGAAAAAGCCTAATATCTGAGGGTATGTTGCTTTAAGAGAGATCTCATGTATGATTCATGAGTAAGAACCCAGTTTCTTCTCCCAACCTCCTCTATTACTCTTTGAGCAGTAGATTTGGGTATGAATAGTCTAGACTTAAAAAAAAAAAAAAAGACAAAAAACTGTATTTTCCTTCTGGGAGTGGAGAGAAAATTCACATAGGGAAACATGAAAAATAAGGACTTCTTCAATAATCCTGCCAAGCTGTTTGCTCTTATAAGTGGACATCCTGGTCCCACTTTCTGTAGCCCTCACACTAAATATCACTCATTGATCCCTTGTACAGTTTCTGGAAGCCACTATTGAATAGTCGATATTTTATACAAAAGGCTTTGATATTAAGGAAAATGTATTAAAGAAAGTAAATATAAGTTCTCATCTTACCTCAAGTTGAAAATTCCTTATTCTAATTTCTAGTTCAAATAGTACCCAGCTATAAGCAAAGAGTAGGACATGACTGAGTGACTGAACTGAACTGATGTGGTTTGCTAGGAGAAGGGAATGGCAACCCATTCCAGTAGTCTTGCCTGGAAAATCCCGTGGACGGAAGAGCCTGGTAGGCTGTACTCCATGGGGTCACTAAGAGTTGGCATGATTGAGCAGCTTCACTTTCACTTTTCACTTTCATGCATTGGAGAAGGAAATGGCAAGCCTCCAAACTGTTAAAAGATAAATTTCTGTTGTCTATTCCACCCAGTCCATAATATTTTTCTATTGCAAACAGATCAGACGAATACCTAGTCCAGAATAGTTCTCCAGACATTTTGTAGCGATATTTTGATAACATCCATTACCTTGATATTGAACCAATGTTTCATAAAATGATCTGAAGTTAAAAATTACAATGTCCTTCTCATAGTCAAATATCCAGGAAGAAATTAAAATCCAAAAGTGTAATCCTTTTATTATTGTTAGTGTTTAAAATATTGAAAGTATAACATTATTAAAACCTAATGGAGGGTAAGAAACCAGTTTTTTCCTAACCAACATTTAGTCTTTGAGAGGGGTCTTCTCAGATTCTCTGTGTAGAGGGCACTCAGTCTCTCCGGAGGATCTCATATATTGCACTTCTTCATAGAGCATAGAATATTATCATAAACCTGGTTCTGCATATAGTTAAATCAGGAAAATTTAACCTTAGATCTCAGAGAAGTTATCACAGGAAAGATGATGTTCCTAGACTCTGGTTAAGGTAAAAGCAGAATATGAAGAAAAGAAAGTAGATAGACATAATATTTCTTTCATCCTTATTACAATACTGGTCAATTTGTCCTAGGTTTGTAGAATATATGATCTGTGAGATCAAATTGACAGGGGGAAAGTACGACTACATAGTTGTGCTAGTTTCCTATTGGTGTTGTAACAATTTACCAAAATTTTCATATCTTAAAACAACATAGACTTTTCTCTTATCCCTCTGGAGGTCATATTCTATGAGTCAGCAGGAGTATTGTTTTGGAACATGCTAGGAGAGAACTTGTGGAGAAGGCAATGTCACCCCACTCCAGTACTCCTGCCTGGAAAATCCCGTGGACAGAGGAGCCTGGTAGGCTGCAGTCCATGGGGTCGCTGAGGGTCAGACACGACTGAGCGACTTCACTTTCACTTTTCACTTTCATGCACTGAAGAAGGAAATGGCAACCCACTCCATTGTTCTTGCCTGGAGAATCCCAGGGACGGGGGAGCCTGGTGGGCTGCCATCTCAGGGGTCGCACAGAGTCGGACATGACTGAAGTGACTTAGCAGCGGCAGCAGGAGAGAACTTGCTCTTGCCTTTTCCAGCTTTAAGAGGCCACTGTACTGCTTGACTCAATTGCATTCCTTTAACATCTGCTTTTCTATCATTCTTCTCTGAGTCTGATCCTCCTTCCCCCCTTTTATGAGGATCTTATTATGGGCCTATCTGGATACATCCAAGAAATTTTTCCCATCTGAAGATGCTTAACTTAATCTCATCTGAAAAATCCATCTGCCCCACAAAGTAAGGTATTCTGAGATTTTCGAGATTAGGATATGGACCACTTTGTGGAGCCACTACTCTGCCTACCATTTGAGAAGACAAAGGCTGCTAATACGTACTAATCTTTCATTAAGCGGTATTTGAAACATATCTATTGTCCAAAGAAATTAGAATTTTGTCCCCAGGGCATCTATTATTTTGAAGCCTTATTTCATACTCCCTTCTAAAATCATCTTAATTCTTTCTTACTTTAAACTTTGTGTCTCTGATGCAGACCAGTAGTGAATTGACCGAGAACACAGGCTGCATGTACACTATCTCATGAGAACTACCCGTTGGCAGAGTGTTACCCTTGCTTTCTCTAAATTCCCAACATCCTTATTTCATCTCTGTTTCAGCTAGCTATAAATGTACCTTTCAGTAGATTATCCATAATTTGCACATTTGCATCATGGGGGAAATCATCAGCAATATACTCATGAGCCAAAGCTGCAGCTGCTATACCTAAAGCTTATGCTCACATGTGTCTAGTTACGATTGATATTTCTGCCATATATTCATCACTAGAAATTTTTTGTTTACTCATTACTTTTAATGTTTTCCAGGTCATATATAATTTCTATTATTTCAATGGTAGAGTGTTATATCCACTTATTACTACCATATTCTTTCCTGCTAAACTGGACTATGACTTTAGTGCACATTTCTGATTTTGGTCTCCAAATATTTTCAAGATGACTCATGGAATTCTTAAGTGGTTTAGCCAGCATCTCAACTTTCCAATAAGGCTAGAAATCTTTCTTGGTTTTGACACTCTTTTTTTCCCCCTTGCATTATCTTTGTGTACCCAGAATTTTTTTTTTCTCAAAAGTATTCCATTAGGTTTTATATTATGAAGTCTCTAGCAGTAATAGATATAGGTAATGAATTCNAGCCTCCAAACTGTTAAAAGATAAATTTCTGTTGTCTATTCCACCCAGTCCATAATATTTTTCTATTGCAAACAGATCAGACGAATACCTAGTCCAGAATAGTTCTCCAGACATTTTGTAGCGATATTTTGATAACATCCATTACCTTGATATTGAACCAATGTTTCATAAAATGATCTGAAGTTAAAAATTACAATGTCCTTCTCATAGTCAAATATCCAGGAAGAAATTAAAATCCAAAAGTGTAATCCTTTTATTATTGTTAGTGTTTAAAATATTGAAAGTATAACATTATTAAAACCTAATGGAGGGTAAGAAACCAGTTTTTTCCTAACCAACATTTAGTCTTTGAGAGGGGTCTTCTCAGATTCTCTGTGTAGAGGGCACTCAGTCTCTCCGGAGGATCTCATATATTGCACTTCTTCATAGAGCATAGAATATTATCATAAACCTGGTTCTGCATATAGTTAAATCAGGAAAATTTAACCTTAGATCTCAGAGAAGTTATCACAGGAAAGATGATGTTCCTAGACTCTGGTTAAGGTAAAAGCAGAATATGAAGAAAAGAAAGTAGATAGACATAATATTTCTTTCATCCTTATTACAATACTGGTCAATTTGTCCTAGGTTTGTAGAATATATGATCTGTGAGATCAAATTGACAGGGGGAAAGTACGACTACATAGTTGTGCTAGTTTCCTATTGGTGTTGTAACAATTTACCAAAATTTTCATATCTTAAAACAACATAGACTTTTCTCTTATCCCTCTGGAGGTCATATTCTATGAGTCAGCAGGAGTATTGTTTTGGAACATGCTAGGAGAGAACTTGTGGAGAAGGCAATGTCACCCCACTCCAGTACTCCTGCCTGGAAAATCCCGTGGACAGAGGAGCCTGGTAGGCTGCAGTCCATGGGGTCGCTGAGGGTCAGACACGACTGAGCGACTTCACTTTCACTTTTCACTTTCATGCACTGAAGAAGGAAATGGCAACCCACTCCATTGTTCTTGCCTGGAGAATCCCAGGGACGGGGGAGCCTGGTGGGCTGCCATCTCAGGGGTCGCACAGAGTCGGACATGACTGAAGTGACTTAGCAGCGGCAGCAGGAGAGAACTTGCTCTTGCCTTTTCCAGCTTTAAGAGGCCACTGTACTGCTTGACTCAATTGCATTCCTTTAACATCTGCTTTTCTATCATTCTTCTCTGAGTCTGATCCTCCTTCCCCCCTTTTATGAGGATCTTATTATGGGCCTATCTGGATACATCCAAGAAATTTTTCCCATCTGAAGATGCTTAACTTAATCTCATCTGAAAAATCCATCTGCCCCACAAAGTAAGGTATTCTGAGATTTTCGAGATTAGGATATGGACCACTTTGTGGAGCCACTACTCTGCCTACCATTTGAGAAGACAAAGGCTGCTAATACGTACTAATCTTTCATTAAGCGGTATTTGAAACATATCTATTGTCCAAAGAAATTAGAATTTTGTCCCCAGGGCATCTATTATTTTGAAGCCTTATTTCATACTCCCTTCTAAAATCATCTTAATTCTTTCTTACTTTAAACTTTGTGTCTCTGATGCAGACCAGTAGTGAATTGACCGAGAACACAGGCTGCATGTACACTATCTCATGAGAACTACCCGTTGGCAGAGTGTTACCCTTGCTTTCTCTAAATTCCCAACATCCTTATTTCATCTCTGTTTCAGCTAGCTATAAATGTACCTTTCAGTAGATTATCCATAATTTGCACATTTGCATCATGGGGGAAATCATCAGCAATATACTCATGAGCCAAAGCTGCAGCTGCTATACCTAAAGCTTATGCTCACATGTGTCTAGTTACGATTGATATTTCTGCCATATATTCATCACTAGAAATTTTTTGTTTACTCATTACTTTTAATGTTTTCCAGGTCATATATAATTTCTATTATTTCAATGGTAGAGTGTTATATCCACTTATTACTACCATATTCTTTCCTGCTAAACTGGACTATGACTTTAGTGCACATTTCTGATTTTGGTCTCCAAATATTTTCAAGATGACTCATGGAATTCTTAAGTGGTTTAGCCAGCATCTCAACTTTCCAATAAGGCTAGAAATCTTTCTTGGTTTTGACACTCTTTTTTTCCCCCTTGCATTATCTTTGTGTACCCAGAATTTTTTTTTTCTCAAAAGTATTCCATTAGGTTTTATATTATGAAGTCTCTAGCAGTAATAGATATAGGTAATGAATTCTAGTTATCTATCAAACTTTGGTCCTTTGAAATAAATCTTGTTGACCTTCATCTTCTTGAGATGGATGCTACCACTAGAAGGGCTTTCTCATGATATCAGTGTTGCAAGAAATCAATAAAACTTATGCAGATTTTATTGAAATATTTGTGTAGCAAATGTAAAACAATTTACTCTTTGGACCTTTAAGCTCTCATTTCAGTTGTTACCTCATATAACTGCATCATTTTAAGAAACCTTCAGGATGAACCATTTACTGTAATCTATTAATCATAGTTCTCTGTGACAAAATGATTAATATATAGCTGCTTTATCAAAATCATTGGTTTAACCTCTATATAGGCTATATATCATGATCACAGCTAGGCGTTGGGAAAATATTTATTATTGACTATAAGGGGTCTTTGGAAAGCGAATATAAAAGGATAAGTGCAATTACATCACTGTTATAGGAAAATAATAATTGAAAACATATTTTATACCTGGACCTCATTCCAATAAATTGGTTAATAAAAATAAATCAAAACAAACTGTCTTATCAATGTTCTCCATTTATGATTCTGAATAAATGATGCAAAGAGTCATAAGAACAAAGATAAAGAAATAAATTTTCCAGGTAAACTTAAGTAAATACATATGAGAAGTTTTTGGTAGGTTATTTACTTCCCTAATATACATTTTCAATCATCATGAACATAATTATATTAATTTCAATAGCTAAAGTTAAAAACTTCAAAGACATTCCAGGCAAGATGATTCTGGGAGTTCAAACATTAATCAACCACCTTCAACTCCAAAGAAATAGCAATGATAGAAATATATGTTAAAATGCATTTAAAAGGCAGAGTTGTGTATAAGAGCAAGCTATGCATCTCCAAGGGCAATGCATTAACAGGAGACACAGTTAACATAAAAAGAATAGTAGCCAACAGTTAACTCTGTATGCTTGCCAGGCTTTTGCAAATGGACCCATGAAAAGGTGGTCTGGAATTTTTTTTTTTTTCCTTCTGGATAATTAAATGGAAAATAGGACACACATGTCAGGGGACCAGAGCCAAACTGAAGTTTCCCATTCTTCTACCTCTCCTGGGAAAGGATGCTGAAAAGAGTTGAAATTGTTGCCCAGGTCTGAGGTTTGAACTTGTACCTGAAGAACCTGAAGAAAGTAAAGAGAACTGTTCAAATAGACCTTAGCCAAAATGGTAAATATATCAGATTTAAATTTCAGTCTCAAGGGCTGGGAGTCATAATAAAAACCATTACTAAGGAGAGGCCTCCAGGAGGCTAAATAGGGGCTACAAAAATGCTTGATGAGGAGGCGATAATTGTCACTCAAGATGAGATAAAAATTAAAGTTCTAAAGTATAAGAAGAAAAATAAAAGTAATAATAAGATATGAAGTAAAAGATACAAATAATGGAGCAATCTTAAAGGATTCAAAAAGGAAAATTCCTTTGTACAATCCTGATGAGAATGTAAAATGGTACCATTAGCTTGAAAAACTGGCAGTTGATAAGCTTAAAGAAATTAAACATTTATACTCTTATGACCCAGATATTCCATTTCTACATATTTATCGAAGATGAATAAAAATATATGTTCAATAAAGTCATATAAGAATGTCTACAAATGTATTTATAATAGTCCCAAACTGGAAAAAGCCATAGGGGAGAACATGTAAGCACATTGTGTTTTACTCTTACTATAAAATACTACTGTATCAGACATCTGTGTTATAAACTTCCATAAGGGCCACATGGCAAGGAACTACAGTTGGCTTCTGGGAACTGAAAGGAGTCATGAGCAATAGCTGAGAGGCAACTGGGGACCTTCATGCCTACAACCACAAAGGAATTAATGCTGCCAGAACCAGTTAGCTTGGAAGATGTCCATCTCTTGGTGAGAAGTGCATTCATGCTCCACAGTTTGGTATCAACCTAGTAAGACCCTGGTCAGAGGATTCTGTCACACTGTGCTCTATGCTCAGTTATCTGACATCCAGAAACTATGAGATATTAAACTTGTGCTATTTAAAGTCACAAAGTTTGTGACTGTGCAGCATTATGAAATTAATATAATGAGAAATTTTATATGTGCCATTCCTTTCTACACTGAAGATCCTAGCCTGGGATTGCCTAATAAACTTCCTGTGATGATGGTTATGTTTTATTTCGGTGTTGTATGACATGTAGCCAATAACCACATATGGCTATGAAATACTTGAAATGTTGCTATATCAATTGAGCAACTAAGTAGTTAATTTTATTTAAACTTAACTGACTAAATTTAAACAGCCATACATTGGGTGGTGACTAAATATAGCAGACAATGCAATTGTAGCCAATGCAATTAATAAATAAAATTATGTCTAAGTCATAATTCTCATAAAGTTTGCACATTTTCATAGTGATTGGATTGCTTACATAGATCTTAAAAACAACAGATGCAAACTATTAGAACCTCTAAGGGATTTCTGTGATATGCTGTGTATAAGAAAGAAAGTAAAAAAATCCATGGTGTTTCTATTCGCCAGTGAAAACCAAATTGAAATTGAAATTTTAAAGAGATCCAGATAAAAATAGCGGCTAAAGTTATAATCTATATATAAATATAGCTAAGTATAAAAGGAACATTTTTTGTAGGGTATTGTAAAAAGTTAATGATGACTATGGAGTCAGAACTAAATAAACTGTGAGATATGTTTTTCATAAATGGGAAGAGGATACCATAAATATGTCACATCTCCCAAAAATCAGTTCACAATTTCAACATAATCCAATTAAATTCCCAGCAAGCTTTTGGTCGATGTTAACAAGTGGTAATCTCACCTCTGCTAATCATGTTATAAAAGTCAAAATAATTGTGGTGTTAGAGCAAGGATAGCAAATATATTAGAAAAAAAATTCACCTACAGATATAACTTTCTGTATAATAGAGAAGACATTAGAAGTAAGTGTATAAAATATTGACTGTTTAATAAATTGATAGTTGATTATATATTGAAAAGAAGAAAATTATGTCCCTAACTTACATACAAACCTCTACTTCTGCTTCATTGATTACACTAAAACCTTAACTGTGTAGATCACAACAAACTGTGGAAAATTCTTAAAGAGATGGGAATACCAGACCACCCTACCAGCCTCTTGAGAAACCTGTATGCAGGTCAAGAAGCAACATTTAGAACTGGATATGGAAAAATGGGGGAGACTGGTGGGCTGCCGTCTACGGGGTCGCACAGAGTCGGACACGACTGAAGCGACTTAGCAGCAGCAGCAGCAGCAGCATGGAACAATGGGCTGGTTCCAAATTGTGAAAAGAATATGTCAATGATGTATACTGTCACCCTGCTTATTTAACTTATATGTAGAGTACATCAGCAAAAATACTGGTCTGGATGAAGCACAAGCTGGAATCAAGATTCCTGGGAGAAACATCAATAACCTCAGATTTGCTAATAACACCGCCCTTGTTGCAGAAAGCAAAGAATTAAAGAGCCTTTGATGAAAGTGAAAGAGGAGAGAGGAAAAGCTGGTTTAAGACTCAGCATTGTAAAGAGGAAGATCATGACATCCAGCCCGTCACTTCATGGCAAATGGATAGGGGAACAATGGAAACAGTGACAGACTTTATTTTCTTGGGCTCCAAAATCACTGCAGGTGGTGACTGCACCCATGAAATTAAAAGACACTTGCTCCTTGGAAGAAAAGCTATAACAACCTATATAGCATATTCAAAAGCAGAGACATTACTTTGCCAACAAAGGTCCATATAGTCTAAGCTATGGGTTTTCCATAGTCGTGTATGGATATGAGAGTTGGATCATAAAGACTGCTGAGCACCAAAGAATTGATGCTATGGGACTGTGGTGTTGGAGAAGACTCTTGTGAGTCCCTTGGACTGCAAGGAGATCAATCCAATCCATCCTAAAAGAAATCAGTCCTGAATATTTATTGGAAGGACTGACGCTGAAGCTGAAGCTCTAATACTTTGGCCATCTGATGTGAAGAGCTGATTCATTGGAAAAGACTCTGATGCTGGGAAAGATCGAGGGCAGGAGGAGAAGGGGATGGCAGAGAACAGGATGGTTGGATGGCATCACTGACTCAATGGACATGAGTTTGGTCAAGCTCTGGGAGATAGTGAAGGACAGCAAAGCCTGGTGTGCCTAGTCCATGGGGTCACAGAATCGAACATGACTGAGCAACTGAACAGCAACAACTTACATACCATACTATAAATACATTTCTGTTTAAGTCCCACATTTTAGAAGTAAGTTTAAAACAACAAGCACAATAAACAAATAATAACCGGAAACACTATTACTTCAAGCCAAGCATGAACTACAGGCTCTATAAGTACAGATTTGACATTACAATGGAAAACCGAAGATGCCGTAATCAAAGTCAATAAATCAGTAACAGTGAATGAATCAGAGTGAATGAGACTTGTGCAGGCATATCTTTATCGTACTTCTCAGATGTTGCATTTTTTTGCAGATTGAAGTTTTGTGGCAACCCTGAACCAAGCAAGTCTATCAGTACCATTTTTCCAACAGCATTTTCTCACTCTGTGTCTGTCACATTTTGATAATTCTCACAGTCTTTTAAACTTTTAAATTATTATTATATCTGTTATGATGATTTATGATCAGGAATCTTCGATGTTGCTATTGTGTTTTGGGGCACCACACATCAGCCCCATATAAGGTGATTAACTTAATTGATAAATGTTGTCTGTGTTCTAACTGCTCCACCAACCAGCTATAACTCTATTTCTCTGTCTCTCTCCTTTGGGTTCCCTATTCCCCGAGACACAACGGTGTTGAAATTATGACCATTAATAATCCTACAATCATCTCTAAGTGTTCAAATGAAAGGAAGAGTCCCACATCTCTCACTTTAAATCAAAAGCTAGAAATGATTAAGTTTAGTGAGGAGGGCATGTGAAAGGTGAAGACAGGCAGAAAGCTAGGCTTCTTGCCCTAAACAGCCACACTGTGGATGCAAAGGAAAAGTTCTTGGAGATTAAGAGTGGTATTCCAGAGAGCACACAAATGATAAGAAAGCAGAATAGTCTTATTGCTGACAGGAAGTTTTAGTGGTCTGGATAGAAAATCACAACAGCCACAACATTCTGTTAAGCCAAAGCCTAACCCAGAGCAAGATCCTAAGTCTCTTTCATTCTGCAAAAACTTAGAGAGTTGAGGAAGCTGCAGAGGAATTTAAAACTAGCAGAGGCTGATGCATGAGATTTAAAGAAAAAAGTCATCTCTATCACATCAAAGTGAAAGATGAAGCAAGCAAGTGCTGATATAGAAGCTGCAGCAAGTTACACAAAAGGTCTAGTTAAGATAATCCGTGGAGGTGACTACACTAAACCACAGATTTTCAATGTAGATAAAGCAGGCTTCTATTAGAAGAGGAAGCCATCTAGGACTTATACAGCTAGTGAGGAGATGTCAGTGCCTGACTGACTTCAAAACCTCAAAGGACAGGCTGACTCTCTTGTTAGGGGCTAATGCACCTGGTGACTTTAAGTTAAAGCCAGTGATAATTTACCCTTGTAAAAATCCTAGGTCCCTTAAAAATGATGCTAAGTCTACTCTGTCTGTGCCTTATAAATGAACCAACAAAGTCTGGATGACAGCATATCTATTTACAGCATGGTTTTCTGAATATGTTAAGTCCACTGTTAAGTTCTACTGCTCAGAAAAAAAAGTGATTCCTTTCTATATACTATTGCTCATTGACATTATACCTGATCACCCAAGAGCTCTAATGGAAAAGTACAAGATTCATGCTGACTTAATGCCTTCTAACACAGCATCCATTCTGTAGCACATAGATCCAACAGTCATTTTGACTTCCAAGTTTTACTATTTAAAAAATACATTTCATAGATCTACAACTGCTATAGACTGATTGCTTTGATGGATCTGCGCAAGGTAAATTAAAAACTTTCTGAAAAGTGTCCACTATTCTGGACACCATTAAGAACACAGGAAGAGTTCAAAATATCAGCATTAATAGAAGATTTGGAAGAAGCTGATTCCAAACCTCATAGATGACTTTGAGGGATTTAAGACTTCAGTGGAGGCAGTAACTGCAAATGTGATTAATAAATAAATAAAATTAATAGCAAGCAAACTAGAATTAGAAGTGGCACCTGAAGATGTGACTGGTTTGCTGCAGTTTCATGATATAACTAATGGCCAAGGAATTACTTCTTAATGAACAAAGAAAGTGATTTATTGAAAATAAACTATTTGTGTTTTAGAAACTGTGAAGACTGTTAAATGACAACAAATATTTAGAATATTACATAAAGTAAGCTCAGAGCAGTGGCAGCACCTGAGAGGATTGACTCCAGTTTTAAAAGAGGTTCTAGTGTGGGTAAAATGCTATCAAAGAACGCTGCATGCTGCAGGGAAATGATTCATGCAAGGAAGAGTCAATTGATATGGCTGACTTCAATGCTGTCATATTTTAAGAAATTGCCAGCTTTCAGGAACGACCTCAGCTTTCAGGAACGACCACTCTGGTTAGAGTTAGCAACCATCAACATCTAAGCATGACCCTCCAACGGTAAAAAAGATTATAACTTAACGAAGGCTCAGAAGATGGTTAGCATTATTTAGCAATAAATTATTTTTGATTAAGTGATGTACATTGTGTTTTTAGACATAATGTTGTTGAATACATGATAAACTGGAGCATGCATGCATGCTAAATCACTTCAGTCTTGTTCGACTCTTTGTGACCCTATGGACCATAGCCTGCTAGGCTCCTCTGTCCATGGGATTTTTCAGGCAAGAACAGTGGAGTGGATTGCCATGTCCTCCTCCAGGGGATCTTCCTAACTCAGGGATTGAACCGGTGTCGCCTATGTTTCCTGCTTTAGCAGGCAGGTTCTTTACCACTAGTGCCACCTGGGAAGCACAGATTAGAATACAGTATAAACATATTTTTAATATGCACTAGGAAATCAAAATCTACTGCAGAATTCAGGCTTAAATTAAAGAAAGTAGGGAAAACCACTAGGCCATTCAGATATGACCTACGTCAAATCCTTTATGATTATACAAGGGAGGTGATGAATACATTCAAGGGATTAGATCTGGTAGACAGAGTATCTGAAGAACTATGAATGGAGGTTCATAACATTATACAGGAGGCAGTGAACAAAACCATCCCAAGGAAAGGGAAATGCAAGAAGGCAAAATTGTTGTCTGAGAAGGATTTACAAATAGCTGTGGAAAGAAGGGAAGCAGACGGCAAAGGAGAAAGGGAAAGATATAACTAACTGATTAGAGTTCCAAAGGTTAGTAAAGAGAGATAAGAAGGCCTTCTTAAATGGACAAAGAAATAGAGGAAAACAATAGAATGGGAAAGACTAGAGATCTCTTCAAGAAAATTGGATATTTTGGGGGTACATTTCATACAAGGATGGGCATGATAAGGGGCAGAAATGGTAAAGACCCAACAGAAGAAGAAGAGATTAAGAAGAGGTGGCAAGAATACACAGAAGAATCATACAAAAATGATCTTAATAAAACTTTTTAAAGGATAAGATTTGGATAATCATGATAGTGTGGTCACTCACCTAGAGCCAGACATCCTGTAGTGTGAAGTCAAGTGGGCCTTAGGAAGCACTACTACAAACAAAACTAGTGGAGGTGATGGAATTCCTGCTGAGCTATTTGAAATCTCAGAAGATAATGCTGTGAAAGTGTTACACTCAACATCTCAGCAAATTTGGAAAACTCAGCAGTGGCCACAGGACTGGAAAAGATCAGTTTACATTACAATTCCAAAGAGGGGTAATGCCAAAGAATGCTCAAACTACTGTACGATTGTGCTCATTTCACGTGCTAACAAAGTTATGCTCAAAATCCTTTTAAGCTAGGCTTTGGCAGCACATGAACTAAGAACTTTCAGATGTACAACCTGGGTTACAAAGAGCCAGAAGAATAAGCAATTAAATTGCCAACATTCGTTGGATCATGGAGAAAGCAAAGGAGTTCCAGGAAAACATCTACTTCTGCTTCATTGACTACTTTAAAGCCTTTGACTGCATGGTTTACAAAAACCTATGGAAAATTCTCAGTGACTGAAAGACCACACCAGCTTACCTGTCTCCTGAGAAACTTGTATACAGATTAAGAAACAACAGTTAGAAACAGACTTGGAAAAACCAACTTGTTCCAGATTGGGAAAGGAGCATGGCAAGACTCTATATTGTCACCCTGCTTATTTAACTTACATGCAGAATACATCAGGCTGTATGACTCACAAGCTGGAATGAAGACTGCCAGAAGAAATATCAACAAGCTCAGATATACAGATGAAACTTCTCTAATGGCAGAAAGTGAAGAGGAACTTAAGAGCCTCTTGATGGAGGGTGAAAGAAGAGAGTGAAAAAGCTGACTTAAAACTCAGCTTTCAAAAATCGAAGATCATGGCATCCAGTTCCATCATTTCATGACAAATAGAAGGGGAAAAAATGGAAGCAGTGACAGATTTTCTTTTCTTGGACTCCAAAACCACTGTAGACAGTGACTGCAGCTATGAAATTAAAAGCATACTCCTTGGAAGGAAAGCTATAACAAACCTAGATAGCATACTAAAAAGCAGAGAGATTATTTTGCTGACAAAAGTCTGTATAATCAAAGCTATAGTTTTTCCAATAGTCTTGTTCGGTTTTGAGAGTTTGACCATAAGGAAGGCTGAGTGCTGAAGAACATACTTTCAAATCGTGGTGCTGTACAAGCCTCTTGAGAGTCCCTTTGGACTGAAAGGTGATCAAACCAGTCAATCCTAAAGGAAATCAACCCTGAGTATTCATTAGAAGGACTGTTGCTGAAGCTGAAGTGCTAATACTTTGGCCACCTTATTGGAAGAGCCAACTCATTGGAAAAGATCCTGATGGTGGGGAAAGTTTAAGACAAAAAGAAGAGGGAGTGTCATAGGATGAAATGGTTAGATAGCATCATCGTCTCAGTGGACATGAATTTGAGCACACCCTGGGAGATAGTAGAGGACAAAGGGGCCTTGCTGTAGTGCATGAGGTCACAGAGTCAGACATGACTTAGTGACTAAACAACCACAATATAGTGTAAACATATTTTTCATGAGCACTGGGAAATTAAGACTTTGTGTGATTCACTTTATTGTGGTGGTCTAGAACTAAACCCACAATATCACCAACATTTGCCTATATCACAAATATTTACATGGATAACCATAAATGATGAGTTTAATAAAGCAAGCTGCAAAATAAAACATAAATTTTAAATACCATAATCAGTACTTTATGAAATCACACAGATTTAATAAAGGTAAAAAAGCATAAGGTATAAACATGAATCAAATATAATGCCTGCCTTCGATCATGGGGAAAATTAATGAAATGAAGGAATTTCATCTGTATTATTTTATTTCTTTAAAAGAGAATTTAAACAACTATAGCAAAACTATGTGTGTGTGTGTTAGTTGGTCAGTCATGTCCGACTCTTTGTGACCCCAAAAACTGTAGCCTGCCAGATTCCTCTGTCTGTGGATTTCTCCAGGCAAGAATACTGGAGTGAGTAGCCATTCCCTTTTCCAGGGGATCTTCCTGACCCAGGGATTGAACCCAGGTTTCCTACATTGCAGGCAGATTCTTTACCATCTGAGCCAACCAGGGAAGTCCATAGAAAAATGATAGCATTTGTTAAATCTCTTTGCTCAAAAGAAGTTATAATATTAAAAATTCAGTATGCTATATTCTACTGTTTTTTCCTCAAGACTATGTCTGATCATTGCATTCCCTTCCCATGATCTACACTAGTCCTTCTTCAACTAATGCTGGAATACTTATAAGTCTTCAAGTCATTTTTCTACCTTCGGTCATTCTTTTACAACTCAAGCTACATATTGCTCAAAGATGCTTTTCCTTAGGTGGTATTTATACTTCATAAGGCACTTAAATAAACTTATGGAACTTCTCTTTGCCTATGATCTTGAATTTAAAGTTGAGGATTTAGCTTTTATTTTTCAGACACAAAATTTAAACGCTACGCATAATTTGCCTTCTATTTTCTAAAAATTTCTCCCACATGGATTTCTCTTCCATGATTCTGCCAAATCATGCCCATTAGTCATTGGAGTATTGGGCAATAAGAGTTTTACTCTAATTCCTTCTGTTTCATATTTCACCTTATTCAATGAATACTTGTTAGTTACCTAATAAAGTTTAGCAGGAATTCCTGGTGTCTCAGTGGTGAAGAACAGGAGACTTGGGTTTGATCCTTGGGTCAGGAAGTTCCCCTGGAGAAGGGCATGGCATCCAATTCTAGTATTCTTGCCTTGAGAAATCCAATGGACAGAGCAGTCCGATAGGCTACAGTCCATAGGGTCACAGAGAGTTGGACATGACTGTGCACACATGCATGCTTGCAAGATTTAGCAATGGAGTCATAATATCCACAAGAAAG